>JASCZW010006164.1:57500-107965 GCA_034211315.2 Aedes japonicus | reverse complement strand
CCGAACTGAAACCTTACTAAAGACACGTTTAATACAACGAAGCACGACTGCTCAAATTGCCAGGTTTAGATTAATAGTTACAGGAAACCTACTCCTAAACTATATGGTTATGCAGTGGAAAGGAGAACAAAGTTGGATAAAAGCTATTCCTACTTTTGTAATACCTGTTATTGCAGACTTTATCGCTTTATCAAGAAAGAAAACGAGCCAGCAACTCCAAGTGCAGTTAATCTAGAATGTGAATATCAAGAAGTCACCGCTTCTGAACCGTGTTTAATTTTCAAAGAGCAATATGTTACTTTTTAAATTGGATTTTCAATGTTTTCCAGTAGCCGCCCAAAACATTGTATTCTGGCTGGTTCAAGTGCAACGCATACTGTCTGTGTATGCATTTATCATCAGAATGTTAAATTAATGTTTAAAACCCTTAAGGTTACGAAACTTATTCCTAACCATTCTAAAACGTATCTTGACTTGTTTTTTAAATTACTCTGTGAAAATCATACAGAGAAATGTTGGTTGAAAACCTGTGATCATTGCCCGGGTACGCAGACACTGGAGAATAACCTGATGAACTTTCTTCAAAATATCGATTCCTTAGAATTTAAACAATAGAAGCAAACAGATCGTTGTCATCTAAATTCAATGCGAATGGATGCAGAAGAGTTTGTGGAAACATTTTTAGAAAAATTAAGCGAATTATCTCGAATAATTTTATTGCAGAGCAAAAGGTAACTACTTGAAACAACTTAAAATTAATTTGGAAGCAACTGACTGCATTATGATTGCTAACTTCGCTGAAAATTACTCTTTTGTTATTCAGGACGCTATACAAGGTTTTCATTGGGCAAACGCTCAATGCACAATCCATCCTTTTGCCATATATTATAAGGATGAAGCACAAAATTTAAAGTTAACATGCTTCATAGCAATCGCAGAATTTACTAAACATAACCATGTTGCCGTTCGGCTGTTTATAACAAATTGTGTGAATTTCATTAAAAAACAGCTACCTCACCTGAAAAATATCCATTTTTTTTCTAATGAAGGCAGTCCATACAGAAATAAGATGACTGCTTTCAATTTGTGCCACATGTACAAAGACTTCGGTCTTAATGCAGAGTGGAACTTTTTTGCCACTTGCCATGGAAAAGGGCCTTGTGACGCTTTAAGAGGCGTTCTAAAGCGAAACGCTTCAATAGCAAGTTTACAAGGCCATCATATTACAACATACGAACTTTACTCTCGGGCTGTTTCTAAAGTAGATTCCAAAATATATTTCTTTTTTTTTCTCGGAAAAAAGATTACAATGCAATGGAAAAGAAAATAAAGAACCGTTATACTCCTGTAAAACAAATCTCTGGGACACAATCGTTTCATTACTTTAAGCCACATAATGAAAATTACGTTATCGTGAAACGGTTTTCGTTTTCAAATGAAGAAAAGTGCGTTAAATTGTAAGAATTTTGCTTTGTAATTTTTATTTTGATGAATTAGGAAAAATAAAAATAATTAAAGAATCAAATTAAATGCTGAGTTTTAATTGAAAGTAATCTGAGAAAACCCTTGCTTGTAGTCTACAGCTTTGAGATTTGAGCTCAAATTCCTCAATATAGCGGAGCCTGGTCCAATCCTGACCCTGTGGCCAATTCTGACCTCCCAAGATTCTCTCAGACAGCGCTGGTAGCCAAATTTTTAATAATACCAGTGAAAAGCTTTCATTACACAAAGAATTTCAACGTAGATTGCATTGGTTGGGGAAATTGTGTTTTTGGACTACAAAATTAACAAAATTTGAGAAAAAATGTTCTACACGCTAAAAAAAATTGTATTCTAGTTTCGGTTCGGTTCACTTAAAATGACCCTAATGTGGAATAATTCAAAATATTAATTAAGTTTACTCAGTCGTGGTTTACGCTACAACTCAAATTCGGCATGAGTACCTCTGCCATCCTTATGAGCACTCATGCTGAATATGGACGCTAACGGACCATTGTGGCTCCAGTTATAGCGTAAACCATGGCTGAGTAAACCCTAGCAATGTTGGTCTCTGCTTTTAAACAATTTGAGGCTGATTTATAGTTCTTACATTTAATGGAATCAGAATTTAACCAGCCTCCTCTACTTATGATGAGTACATTACTTCACAAATAAAACTAGATTTGTAAACATGGTTATCATGAATTTATTAGGAACTAGCTGGCCCGGCAGACGTTGTTCTGCTTATAATTAAATGAAGATGTTTATTTGCAATAAGGTTGAAATACCATTGATTTAGAGTTAATCTTCTTCTGTCATGTGATGATTTTTGATTTGTACAATATGAGTTGTTATTATTGCAACGCCTTATGATAAACAACGTTTCTAGTTTTGCCGTTTTCTGCGTATACAAACAACGCTGCTGGTTTGCCAACACGTGAACAGGTGACATAAAGTTGGCCGTATGAGAAACACGGATAACCAAAATTAATTCCGCAAATTTCCAGTAACTGAACTTGTGTCTTGTTGATAGTCATGGCAAAAGCAAGCCGGATCTGAAATTGAAGACGCTTGAAGTTAGACGGCAATTCATTCGGGACCATGGAAATTTGTGGAATCAAAACGTGTTCGTCTTCACATTTTCCCTTGAGAAAGGTTGCCTAGATCACGTTGTTTATCAGCTTTTTTACGGTAAGTCTGGTGCCATTGCAAAATCGTGGTTGGTTGATATTGCGCAGGATCATAATCACCGAACCGACTTTCAACTGAAGATTATGCGGTCTCAAACCTGGCAATTCTTGAGAATTCAGAAATACTTTCTCTGTGTCAACCGATTTATTCGAAACAACTATTTTCTGGAATTTCGTTTTGAATGACCACATTGAGATCGTTGACGTCTTTATTTTTGGGAGCCAATATTGCTCGTTTGCTCTGCCAAGAATGGTTCTTGTAGTTCTGCAACATGCTCGGAAAAACTCTTTGTATTAGTTCTTGTTTCATTGCAGTAAAATTGCAATATTTACTTGGCAACGTAGTTAGTCCTGTTTAAGTGTCAGCAATGATTTCTCTATTTCCAATGTCAAGCAATGTCTTCAAAATTCGCGGTTTGATCATTTTGCAACTGAACCCGCAAGTTTGAAGTCAGTTTAAGTGTCTTTACAAACCGGCACAAATCTGAAGATTTCAGACACGCGTTGATTTCAACAGTAGCTGTTGATCTTGTAATGGTGGCGAAAATCACCGGCAAGCAATATCAATGCACCACCGAAAAGGTTGTCTTTTCTATGCAAATCTTGCCATGTTCGATTCAATTCTTCCAGTGATTGTGTAAGTGCCATCGTGCATTCATCCCAAACGATAATTTTGCATTGCTTCAGAACTTAGGCCATCGCACATGTCTGGGAAATATTGCATGTCGGGTTTTCATTGATCTACATAATCAGTGGGAGCTTCAAAGCAGAATGTGCCATTCAACCGGCATCCAACACCGTAGCAGCGATTCCTGAAGATGCCATTGTTAATGGCTGGCCCACAGTTGATACGTTGCGGATGCGTTCGCGTGAATTTGACAGATTTTCCATGGGTTTTCTGTCAAATTTACGTCAGCAGAACGCAAACGTATCTATTGTGGCCTTTAAGGCAATCTCACCTTGCGACTGTATTGTTGCCAAAAGAAGAGTTATCATAAAAAAAAATCCTGTCCCGAGGTGCATCAATGAAATAAATACCACTACTTCCATCATTGATAACTGTCATGATTTTGTCGTGAACATGTTTTTGCTGTTGGTTCATTTCTTCAAGTGCACATTTTTGCTCAATTCTTTACGGTTGTATTGTTGCTCGCGCTGCAATTCTTGATTGAATGCTGTGTGCATTGAACGATCGGACGAAACCATACCCAATTGTGACAATAATTTATTTGCAATCATTAGACACATATCCTTGATCAACACCATTGCTTCATTATGTATTTCCACGGTGATTTGCATTTTTGGATTTGAAGCTAAGCGACGCATCCTATGTAAAATATCATCCGCAAATTTGAGTACATTAATTATTTTAACAAGTATTTTAAATAAGTACAAACAAATAGTAATAATCTTTCTATTTATAAAAAAATATTAAAAATCGATTCAGCGGTTCAGAAATTATGATTTTTAAAAAATAAAAAATTTATATATATATATATATATATATATATATATATATATATATTATATGCATATATATATATATATATATATATATTATATATATATATATATATATATATATATATATATATATATATATATATATATATATATATACAGCAATTCCATGAAAAAAGTTATACGATCTCTCAGAATTTTATAATATTCGGTAGGATTGTTCAACATCGAAAAATATTAGACCTGTATTTTTTTATTTCGTTATTAGACTGGACCTTTCTGCGTTAGACTGGTCCAAAAAATCGTGATTTTTCAAAGTCTTCAATTTTCAAAAATTTATAACTCCTAAACCGTTTAACCGATTTTAGTCATTTTTGGCCATTGTATTGGTATTTTTTTGAATTTCCAAGCAAAAATACGAAACCTTTGAATATATCAATTTTTGTATGAAAAAATACAAAACAAATAGTTTTTCTTGAATTTGACTGCGAGGGGCCTCAACGACTCCTTGTTTTAGTATTTTTAAATGAAAGAGCATTCAATTTTACATAACATATCAAAAAATTGGAGATGTTCTGCGTGTCGTTTTGGAGATACATTTTTTAAATAATAAATCATTACTCTTCATTTTATACATCACCCGCCTGTAGAAACGATGAAGATGCATGGTAGATTACCATGCGTCTCCATCCAATCAAACCTATGACTAATGAAATCTATGAGTTACTTACAAACTTAGTATAACATTCGAATCAGTCTTTAAGGCTTTCCGTTAACCACACAGACCAATTGCTATTTTTTGACGATTACCTTTTCAAATAAATAAGGCTTTAAAATTTCAAATATTTTTGCTTAGTGTAAGTTCCAAGAAAAAACACTTTAAAGCCGCGCGACATGATGAACATGTTAAAAAATAAGAAAAACACTTTTATACATTTATTTTTATTTATTAAGTTTTTTCATAACAATTTTATACATTTTTCTTCCGTTGAAAATGAATTTTGTTTCACAATAATATACTCTTCGTTTTGAGGCTTAAAACTATGGAATGACTGAGTCCCTGAAATTTGCTTCACACGTGTGTAACGATTTTTTAATTTTCTTTCCATTTTATTATAGTCGGATTCCGAAAAAAATTGATAGTGTATTTTCGAGTCTGGCTTAGAAATAGCCCATGAATAAAGTTCTTCGGCCGTTGTTATGTGATGATCTTGCAAACTGGCTTTCGCAGCATTTCGTTTCAATACGCCTCCCAAAGCATCACAAGGGCCCTTTCCATGACAAGTAGCGAAAAAATTCCACTCGGCATCTATGCCAAAATCTTTTTGCATGTTGCACAAATTAAAAGCGGTCATTTTATTTTTGTATTGGCTTCCAGATCCATCTGAGAAGAAATAAATTTTCTCTAAACCTGATAACTTACTTTTTATGAACGCTATGCATTGAGTCAAAAAAAGACGCACTGCGACATGATTATGTTTAGTGAAATCAGCAATTGCAATAAAACTGGTAAACTTCAAATCATTTGATTCTTCATCTTTAAAATAAATAGCACAAGGGTGAATAGTACATTGAGCGTTTGCCCAATGAAAGCCTTGAACTGCATCCTGCACAACGAATGAATAATTCTCCGAAAAATCACAGATTATGATACACTCAGTAGCTTTTAAATTGTTTTTCACGTGTTTTAAATAGTTTGCCTGTCGCTCAGCTGTAAAGTTATGTGGCAATAAATTGAGTAATTTTTCTAAAAAAGTATCAATAAATTCTTGTGTGTCCATTTCAACTAAGTCCAAACTGCATCTTTCTGCTTGACGCCATTGTTTAAATTGTAATGATTCAACGTGACCGTTATTAAGAATGGTCATAAGTTCTACCGCCAAAATTTGCATTCCCGGACAATTTTCGCAACATTGCTGCCAGCAATGCTCATTTGGATTTTGACAAATTATTTTTGAAAACATATCATGGTAGGACTGAACACCATCTGGAAGTAATTGTTTACTTTGGAGTGTTTTAAAAATGAGGATGAGTATTTTTAAATATGGAGTACGCCTCTTGCAAATTGCATAAAACTAACCTTCTTTGAATGTAGATCCTACCTTCTTCATTGTTGGATATCAAATAATCCCTTTTTCCCGGGCACACACGACTTATATCGTCGCTATTATAAAAATTACGAACACGCATTAGCGTTTCCTCTCCTAACGAAGCTCTACTAATCCTCTTTTTAGGCACTGACATTATTCCCTCCTGTTGTTGTAATACTTTCACTTGGTTGGCCATATATTGGGAAACATCAAACTCTTGCATAATCCTATATGTAGACCAACTTTTGGGCAGTGTGGTTAAAATCCTATACCGCTCATTGCTATCTTTTGTTTCCTTAAATTTATCCTTAAGCTGTGTTAGCATTTCATTATCGTCAGACAAAAACGTGTTATTGGTGGTACCGATCGATTCATAGCTGGTTGTTTCCAATGAGCCTGTAAATAAATATAACAAATTATTGATTAAAAATTGATTGATTGGAAATCATGCAAATAATTTCTATTTTATTATTTACTTTGGTAGGGAAAAGGAACAATGCCGGACGGTCCTGCAGGAGCAATCGTTTCGTGACTGGTTGCTTCGCACGATTCTAAAAGAATGTAAAAATAAAAATGTTCCAGTAACAATTGCAAGAGAAGAATTCAAATTAAAACAGAATTATATGAACTTTTATATAACATACCTGTAGTGCCTATACTGGATGGTCCTGTAATGGGTTCTTCGGTCATGGTATCAATGTGCTTATACAATTTCTTGTAGCAACTTTGACAAATGAAAGAGCTACTCTCATCAATTTTAACCTTTTTTCCACAGCATGGTCGTACAATTTTGCGTTGATTTTTCTGGAACACGAACTCAACACCCAAACACTACAAATTGAACACTTACGTTTCATTTTACGATATTCTTTGATATAACTGTTCTGATATGATACTTTGTTTTCAACTGGTAACTTCTTACATAAATTTCCGTGTTTTATATGATGTTTATATTGTACCTACGATCAAGTGAAGTGAACTGCAGCCTAGACTACAATAGGTATTGAATTGTTTCTCGGCTGTAGCGATCAGGTCTATTTGCAGACGGGAGCGAGTAGAGCGGAATTTCTAAAGCGAGAAAGCAACAGAATAACAGATAACGCAAGCGAGCGACGAGTATGAAATGAAAGAGATGTTGTTCACTCTGCTGCTTCTCCGCTTTAGAAATTCCACTCTACTCCCTCCCGTCAGCGAGTAGACCTGATCGCTACAGCCGAGAAACAATTCAATTCAATCTCACAGGTCGATAAACATTCTACATCTACAGTAGGTAGTCAATACGTATCAACGGTTCTTCTTTTAAATAATAATACCAATGCCCCTCTGTGTAACGAAAAGAATGTTAGGTAATCAAATTGTCAATATCTACCTAAAGTCTCATTAGTCTTAGTTGCTATAATATTATATAATTATGTCAAGTAAATATTATTTATTATATAATATTTACTTGACATTCTGTGATCCTACTCATAGATTTCATTAGTCATAGGTTTGATTGGATGGAGACGCATGGTAATCTACCATGCATCTTCATCGTTTCTACAGGCAGGTGATGTATAAAATGAAGAGTAATGATTTATTATTTAAAAAATTGTATCTCCAAACGACACGCAGAACATCTCCAATTTTTTGATATGTTATGTAAAATTGAATGCTCTTTCATTTAAAAATACTAAAACAAGGAGTCATTGAGGCCCCTCGCAGTCAAATTCAAGAAAACTATTTGTTTTGTATTTTTTTCATACAAAAATTGATATATTCAAAGGTTTCGTATTTTTGCTTGGAAATTCAAAAAAATACCAATACAATGGCCAAAAATGACTAAAATCGGTTAAACGGTTTAGGAGTTATAAATTTTTGAAAATTGAAGATTTTGAAAAATCACGATTTTTTGGACCAGTCTAACGCAGAAAGGTCCAGTCTAATAACGAAATAAAAAAATACGGGTCTAATATTTTTCGATGTTGAACAATCCTACCGAATATTATAAAATTCTGAGAGATCGTATAACTTTTTTCATGGAATTGCTGTATATATATATATATATATATATATATATATATATATATATATATATATATATATATATATATATATATATATATATATATATATATATATATATATATATATATTATATATATATATATATATATATATATATATATATACATATATATCCCGTTAAATATGTAGTATGGATAATTTTTCATTTTCATCTATTTTTGTTTTATGAACAACCCTTAATTACATTAACTTTTGAACCACCTTGTACACGAAAAATAAAAACAAATATTCTTTCACGCATAAATTCTATGCTAAAACCATATTCGATCTTTCCAGTCATTAGAATGAATAAACTAGGTTTATACATTTAAAGGATATATCTAAAATATGCATTGCAATGTTTATTTCTAAATGTGAATAATGCATAAATCAAATTTATGCATTTCAATGCATTTTATAGACACATGCATTGCAATGCATAATCAAAACCAAATCATATTCATATATTAATTAGAGAGGATTAAATTTGGATTTTTTTTTTCGCGTGATTTTATGAATAAAAAAGAGCTTAAAAATTTTAAAAATCGAGACCTGGTTCATGAAACCGAAATGCCTTCCGGTAGCCGCTTCGCATTCAAACAATGTTTGCACATTTCGTATGTCACCGAATGGTTCACGTGCTTGTTGTTCCTGAATGATAATAGATAAGTCATTCACTCACGTGAGACTTGTCTATTCCTCTACGCTACGCATCATTTTTTTTACTTGTAAAATTTGTTTTATGCTTCCGATGTTAAAAACTAACTACAAAATAAATAACCAAACTTCGTTTACCAATTCAAATTCTAGAGCTGCTACGTCAATGACATTATTACACTGCATAATAAAGTTTACGTATCTTATGAATAGTTTCAAGATTTACGTCTTCTTTACTCTATCAATGTTTTTCAGTTGAGGTCTCACTAGCTCTTCTATCGAGAGTCTTCGCCATCCATTGAATAGAACGTTAAGCATGCGTTACAGTAGCCGCCATGCTTGGTTGACTCGAACGCATTCACCGAGTTTACGCTGCAATGTCTCGCAGAACAAGCAGTTTTCACCGTCGACCCTGTTCATCCGGAACATCAGTTTTCTTGTCTCTAGCTTTTCATTGACCAACAAAAACAATGATGATCGTTCGCTCGAGTTCAGCTGTCGCATTGTTATGTTGCCCCAGATGTTCTTCCAGTCGGCAGTTGGATACTCGTGTGTAATTTTCGGGACTTCCGTTTGGTCGATGAGATACTTGTTTATAATATCAGCGGAAGGATTTTGTTGGATCAATGGAGGAAGAGTAAGAAGATTTGAAAGGATGAATTTTAAACAAGGACAATCTGCGGCTAGGGTGAGAAAGGATAAATAGAAGGGAAGGGAATTGATATCTGTTGTGTGTCGATTAGGCAGCAGCGTACTGCATTTGAAGAATGGCTGTAGATTCAGGCCACCTTCTGCTCAGCTACGCGATAACTGCTGCATTGGGACTCGTGCCACGATGAATCGCCGAAGAAACTTTCCCATCGTCGCAGTCAGCTTCGCCGTATGAGCAGCTGTCGGTTTGAGGATAGATGCGAGATACCAGATTTTCGACGTGATGAATGTATTGAGCAAGATCACTTTCTGGTGCAAGTTGAGAGTGCGTAGCGAGTGGAGATAAACCTGTCGAGAGAATGAGACCACACGCGTATCCCAGTTATTTTTGTTCATCAGCCGTATGGAGTTAGCGAAAGTCACTCCCAAAATCCGAACGGTATTTACGTTCGGCAACCTCGGAGCAGTGAGCGGCATGACATCAGTGTAACCCACTGATATCGAAGTAGATTTCTCCAGACTCAACCTTGCACCACAGACACGTTCGAAGAGCTGAAAAGCTTCTCGTACCAGATTCATTCTCTCCATGCACGTGCTGATCACCGAAATATCATCGGCGTACGCAACGACAAGGTCCGATCCACATATCTCCTCGAGCCGCTTGAGTAATGGGTGTAGGTAGATAACGAAGAGGTACATGGAGAGGAGGTCTCCCTGGTGTACCGATCTGTCAATGGGAAGGGCTACGGAGAGGCGTCCATTTATGAGCAGACGAGAGGATGACAGGTCTCCGATTTTACTCAATAAACTTATAAGGTTCGGATTAAACCCGAGCGAGCACATGGTCATAAACGATAGATCAACGACGTCGAAAGCGTGCCGGAGATCGAATGATTCCAGCAAACCACGTTGTTTATTTTTGACCAGCCGAGCGATGCGATCCTTCAAAGCGAGAGTGGCCTGGAAGATATTGCGGCCGGAGTTGGAGCATTTTTGACTCTCGGTGAGAATATGGTGGGCACTCATTACACACTCCAGACGCTGCTTGAGAATACGGGATATGATTTTATAATCGAAGTTCAGTAGCGATATTGTCCTGCAGGAATGCGCCGTCTGTTCGTTCCTCTTCTTCTTGACGAGAACGATCACACCATCAACGAATTAGGTCGGAAAGTTGCCTGCCAGTGCCTCGTTAATGACGAGAGTGAGATCTCTCCAGATAATGTCGAACGTTTTCAGGTAGAATTCTCGTGGCAGAGAGTCACCGCCGTGCGATTTGTTCGGGCAACTAGTCTTGATGGCTGTGATAATCTCGGTAGGAGTTATTCCATTCATGCAATACTCACTTACCGGATCGTTCTCTGGGATCATTCTCTCGC
Organism: Aedes japonicus; assembly: GCA_034211315.2. Taxonomy (NCBI): domain Eukaryota; kingdom Metazoa; phylum Arthropoda; class Insecta; order Diptera; family Culicidae; genus Aedes; species Aedes japonicus. Next base: position 97,012 of record JASCZW010006164.1, on the reverse strand, counting down.
ATTTGAATGTGTCTGTCTCATCTCTTTCCGTTGCGCCCACAGCGTAGAGTGTTTGGTAGAAGCCAAGCATGTGTCGTTCTATCATCATCATGTTTTATGCATCAGGATCGTCGATGAGTATGTTGTCGTCGTCTCGAAGTTGTGTGATGGTTGTTTTTTTTTCTGCACCTTTCGCCCAGCTGGAACGTTGAGATAGATTCGCCAGATATGAATGACTCGTTTATACGCACGAATGCTTGCGTGAAATTTCGCTAGAGAGTCAACATTTTGGCCTTCACCCAATTGATTGTGGACAACATCGCAGGGTTTTGGTAGCAGCCATCGTACGCTTGCCTTAGTTCCATGTAAAGGCGCTGATGTTGGTGGTGGAATTTATCGAAAGCAGTCTTCGATTTCCAACGGAAAAAACTTTTGATTTTAGGCTTAGCGTACGACAGCCACCACTGCATCCATGATGGGTAGTTTCGTCGCTGGCGGGTCCAGTACTGCCATTGAATCTGGAGCTCTTGCATGTTGTTTGGTGTCAGAAAATGGGGACGAAGAGACCAAAAGCCGCGACCAGGCTCACGACCAGATTGAGGAAGGCAGATTAGCGATGTGATGGCTTTATGGTCGGAGAAACAGCATACGTGTGTATCGGCAGTTCGGAGCATGTTGCATAAGCCCTGCGTGACGTAAATACGGTCCAGGAGAGACGAAGAGTTTTGGGAGATGTATGTGTACCCAGGGGTATTCGGGCAGAGCTGTTCCCAAACATCGAGGAGCTGTAGTTGGTGTACGGTGGCTAGGAGAACGGGGCTGTGGTTGTGTACCGTTGCATCGCGCTGCCGTATAACACAGTTGAAATCACCAGTGTAACAGTGTGTGCTCTGCGTTGTGACGGAGGTAGTAGGCAAGAGTGTTGGTGAAGAAGCGTTATCTCTCCGCCCGTAGAGCCGTACCAGCTGGAGCGTATACATTGCAAATTGTAGTGTTTTTTACTCGTAGTGCTATCAAGCGTCCGTCTAGGCTTCTCTCGACGTTCGAGTACTGCAGGTGTTCTCTCAGCGCTATTGCCGTACCCCTTCGAGCGTGGTCCACGTTACATTCGATGCTGTAGCCAGGCAAGTCGAGTTTGTCGTTTTCTACTTCCTGCAAGAAAGCGATGTCAATGTTCGTTGTCCGAAGAAAAGTCCGAAGTGCGTTGAGCATGGTCGGGTTGGTGTTGTTGTTGATATTTATAGAGGCAATGTTATAACTGGTGAGAGCCATTATATGTCGCTATCCATCTACTCATACGTTTCGTCGACAAGGTTTGATTGCTGTTTCTTGGGTGGATTACACCCCTGCTTCTTTCTGCCGCTTCCCGAAGCTGACGAGCAATCGGTATCGTTTCCATCGCTGTTTCGAGTGTCCTTGCGTGTAATCATTAGGCTAATTGAGCTTACCAGAACCGTCGGTGCCATGAGAGAGGCAGCTTGTTCGGGTTGGCTTGTTTTCACCTGCTTTGGTTCGCCAGGATTTTGAACGGACAGCTTTGGAGCTGTGAGTGGAGGAAAGACTGTGGTGGATCATTGGGTCAGTAGCTTCTCTCCTGCAGTGGGTTTCGGCGCTGGCGGTTTCACGAACGGCGTTCTCTGCTTCGGTGCAGAGGGCTTCGGAGCGATAGTTTTTGACCCCATTTGACTTGCCACATTTCCGTACGTTTTTTGCACGAGCAGTTTTTTATTGTCTTCAAAAGAGATGCCATTGTGTACAAATTCGGCACAGTGGCGGCATGTCTGTAGCTGACCGAAATACGACACGTTCGTTGTCTGACCGTCGATGGTTATGTAGCTATCGATGTTTCGCTTTATCATCATGCGTGCGATACGAGCACCAGTCGGACGCCCCGCAAAACGATATTTGCTGTCCCATAGTTGGTCGGTGACGGAGAGAACTTCACCGTACGCGCTGAGAAATTCGAAATATCTTCAGACAGGTCCGTCAGCTTGACCTCTACCGCCCCGTCCTCCAGTGTGATACGAAGCTTGTAGGTTTTGTCGTCAACTTTGGTCTCGTGCTTGTTGTCGTGCTCAGCAACGACACGCTCTGCCAGCTCTAGGTCGACGACCTTCACAAAGGCACATCCTAACACTTTGCTTGGCTGGAGGCGCAGAACTTGTTCGTAAGACAAGCCCAACGTGGCGACAAAGTCATGAAGCTGATCATACGATGGTTTCTTAGGCACGTTCGCATAGTCGCATAGTTTTACGTCGAACACTCATCACGGTGTTATTCACAACGAATTGAACACACGGAAAGGATCGATAACTTGTAAACACTTGCGATTCCGTAAATCCGAAAAAATTGCTTGCGTGTGGCTTCTACGGAAGTTGAGCGCTAACTTATCATCGCACAAAAGGGGACAAGAAGATTTTTTTTCGCTAGTCTTGAGTGACAAATAGGGAAGCGGAACCTATTCTCACCATAGTACATATATCCATCACATTCTGCAGCCATCCAACTTCAAAGGTAAAAAGATGTTTATTTTCTCCAATAATTGGACGCAGTTACCAAGAATATATAATCCTGGCAAATAAAATTAGGTCTTGAATATAATTAAAAGCTACAAAAACGTTTCGGAGACTTAAATTTCGAGAAAATAATGAGAAGTCAGATTTTCAACACAATTACTTACCTTTGCACTTTAAATTCGTCGTATTGATCTAACCGTACTAGAGAATATACTCAAGCCAGACTCCAAGTTTTCTCTTTAATCGCACTATATCCTCACACATTTGCGGTGCGTAATTGCACAAACCATAAAAATCACACTTTGCTTATTACACTAGCCACACGTGAATCTACGAATACATGACAAAATACTAGAAAACTATGGGATTAATTTTCACAATAATTTAAATACGCTTGCACCTACTCTGAACCGTGTCCACAATCGACGTAATCGCTTGATGTTGCACTGCTCACAAACTGTATAGCATACACATCAACGCTAGTGTGGGTTTTCAATCATTTTAGAGCATTCTATGCCCAACGTTATGGTGAGTCTTGTTGTCAATATTCTCATGGAAGAATAACAAACAAACCCTTTCATTTTGTCTTGGTTATATGCATGCTACCCAACACACGTGAAGTGCTGTCAAATGATCTGCTTCATTTTTGGGTGTAGTAGTGAAGAGCGTTAACTTGTTTGTATTTTTTTCTTGACTAAAATCAGTACGATTAACATATGTACACAGATGGGATTAATGTTTTTGCTATATCATTAATATAGGTACATAGCAGTGGCAACTTTTCCGTATTAAATTGCAAGAAAATTATCAGAATCGAATGTTTTGTGTGTTGCTAAGCGATTAACGCTAAGTGGACGAATAAAATGTGAATAACTTGTGTACTCAGTGTTCGGTATTCAGTGCATATTCATCGATTTCCACTGGAGGTCTGCTTATTGAGCTCAAGATAGGTTCCGCTTCCCTACGTGGTCAAAGTAAATTCTGCTGCTGAACGTTCTTGATAAGGATCATTTGTGTTTTTCTTTGTTCTGTTTCCGTATGTATCGGATCAGTTTGTCTTCACGAAGCTGTTGTGTCAATACTGTTGCGTATACTGATTGGTTCATATTCAGCTGATGTAAATTGTCTAACAGTACCATTATATAAAATTCTAAATATGTTTTTTTAGGCTCTAACGGACGGCAGGTTCATGGCATGTTGTTTTATGATATGTTTATGCAAAACCCCGAATTTTGAATTTTGCCGGTACTAAAAAGTGAGGTTCAAATATTTTTCTCAATTGTCCTTGCCCTACCAGAATCAAACGTAGAGTTTTTGAGAGTGGTCGCCTTAATCATTAGGACCGTGATGATCATTTCCATAATGATCAGTATGAAAAATCTATTTTTTTTTTCGTTTATTTACTTCCATCATAGTCACTTAATCGTTGTGTTTCCAACAACAACAAAAAACACCTTTTAAAGTCCGATAGGGAATATTTTTACCCACCGAACTAAAATGACCATTACAGGGGATATACCCGAGAAGAATTTGAGATCAAATTGAAAACTCAACATGATGTTGTGAAATCGTCGATAATGATTACTCAGATTGCTGTCGTTTTGGTCGTTTTAACGGTTAAAAGATCAAAATTGATAGCAAAAATTTATTCCTGTGACATCAAATTTAAAACTGATCCTGCTATCAGTGAGAGCAAATTGAAAAGTCAATATGCTGTACATTTTTTTCTGTTGATAGCAAAATAAGTATTCTAGTTGATAATCTGTCAAGACCATGAAAACAAAGAGACCTTTCTAAAAGAAAAGTTAACGCAAGATTACAGCAACATGAAAACTATTTGTGGTATCGAATTTGACAATTGTGAAGTGAAATCAAATTTTGATTTTAATTTGATGTTGATATCAAAATAAGGTTTCGAATTGCTATCTTTATGATGTTAGACTTTACTAGGGTATCCAACCTATTTGGAATATTTTATAAGTTTTGGATTCAGGAACTCAACCGCTTTCTTAAAATGAACAAAGTGTTTGCTCCATCTCCGGGAAACACTGATGTCTGGGCCCATTGTTCGGACATGGGATAATTATAAAAGATTTAAATAGAGAAAGCCAAGCAAAGAGTACATAGGAATGTGCCTTATTTCCATATGACTTGATCCTAAAATGATCACTCCGGAGCAGGTTCCCATTGGGTCATGAATGGCCAGAAAATGATTGAACTGAACCCTAGCAATATGTGAGTCCAAATTCTTGGAATCGTTCCAGAAGAAACTTTCTTATCGTTATCGGGACATCCGATAACTTAGCTTCGGTGTGACCAGTGCAGAGTGAGAAACGCGCGCCCGGTTTTCTTTTATGAAATCTTTGAACTCCTATTGTCGTGTACACAATGTGTACAATTCAGCATGTACTCTTCTATAACACTCTTCTGGAACGACTCCATAAATTTTGACACCCATATTACTACGCTTCAAATCAAAACATTTTCTGTCCATCCGTGACCCTATGGAAACCTTCTCTGAACAGGCCATTCCAAAGCCATGTGACCAGATGGTTTAATAAATATGGCAAACTTGAATCCTAGAGGGTTTGAGATGTTTAGTGGAATACTTGTAACTATAAATTAGAAGAAAAATTAGTAATCACCATTTAATTCCAACTACCTTTGCTTATCTTCGACAGATACGCGTATTTCGTCAACAATGTGCAGACTTCTTCAGCGTCTCGTACTAATAACTCGAAGAACTCGACGAGACTCGAACAGACTTTGTAAATTTTCGAAATTTCAGAATAACAATCACCTTACACCGCAGTGGAAGAGGCAAATTGCTGCATTATATTATTATATGAATATTATTTTGTGTTTCATTATAACATCGTATTTATGTCATTCTATCATCATTGTTTATTATTATAATCATATTAAAATTATTATCGAAAAATTAATGACATTTTATATGCTTAATGGTTACAAGCAAGATTATTCAAGATAGTATAGACATTTCATTTCATTGTATCTTAAAGTGTTTTTCTATTTATTGACATCATTGGATATTATTGAATTGAATTTCAAAATTGATAAATCCTCTTCAATTCTGCTTATTATATATCCATTATTATTTTTTTTTATTGATTCATATATAATTAATATATGGATATTAGTACTTTATTTTATTGTGAAAGAACCTTCACATTCCAGAGTTATTGTTATTATTATTTATCTTTATTAAGGAGCTTTTCAGCCACAACTGGTTTGGCTCCACACATTCCAAAGTTACACTCATCTGCTAATGATTGACCTGTAAAGAGACACCAAGCTGCATATTTTTGTTATATGCCTCTCATTATTGTTTTAATTATTTCATCATATAATTATATTACTGTATTGAACGTAGGGTGCGGATTTTATGTTAGCCTAGGTCCTTCATTCAGCCTATGTAGCAAATATGTCATCAATTCAGCGATAATCAACAAAATTAGGTTCCTATCAAGATGGCTGATTTAATCCGAAGCAATTGAGGAATAATTAATCAATTTATTGTTGTTAACTACCGAGTTATTAACGATTTTCTCAGCTTTTAAGATACCATGATTTCACTGATTAAGCTGAACAGACTATCTCCATGTCCTTCGAATGATCTAAATTTGCCTAAATTGAACCGATAAACCAAATAATGCAGCCTAGCAAATGGTCTCACGTTATGAACTAACAGTTCACACAGATAAAATAACAATTGTTTAACAAGAAAACCGTGAACCCAATGTTAGGGACATATTTTTTTCTTTGTTCCCAAGTATGGCCTGTTGCTTGGAAAACTTAGTACAAATATTGTTGTTATTAATATTTTCAGTGGAAATGTATGAGTTTTGATTGTTTACCGTGTACGCACCATATCCAGCTTTATAAAGTTTTATTTAGGTTTTATGAACGCAACTGGAAATCAATTTGGTTTTATTACGGTACCAAGATTTGCCAATAGGTTTTATATTTTAATCAGGTTTATGAGAACCTAAACAGCTTCTTTACAACGATATTGAAACCTTGTCTTCTAAAATTCTTTTGACTCCTATCTAAGGTTTTATTTCGAATTTATGAACTCGTAAAATGCTGTTTTGAAATGCCGTTTTAGGACTCATTCAGATCATCTTATTATGGTCAGTTGCAAAGGCATTTTGAAACCATTTTGCCTCCAGTAAATGCATTAGATGGTGAATTGGCTTTAGCGGAAGTCGCCAAATGGTCCAATAGTTTTATAGTAGCCATTGCGAAGATAAATTGGCTTTTTGGAAAAAATATTACTTCTTTCAATCGCCATATTGATATATGAGAAAACATTGAAAAGTGGAAAAATAAAGACATCAAATGTATGTAATGCAAATGAACTGTAGTAATGCAAATGAACTGTAGATCGGAGACCAATTTTGGCAATCTTTTAGATAACCTGATTGAATTCCATGCATTTTCAGAAAATTCATGCTTGATTAATCGAATATATTTGTTTCAATTTTGTTTTTGTTTTCGCATAATTTCCGACGTGCATTAATTTTCGGCTCTTATCGTGCCAATATTCACCATAAAATTAAATGCGCATATAATTTGGAGCATGATACGCTATAACAAAAACTCAATTTGTTTTGGATATTTTTCTATCAAACAAAATTTGCCGCAACACTAGAACTTTTTACTGAGATATGATTTGCTGCTAAATGAATCAGAAGAGCAAAGAATCGAACAAAGCAGAACAACAAAACCAACCACGATATCACAGAGAAGTTTGACAGCTGTGGCTATTTGGCCCAATGTTGGTTTTCATGGCAGCCAATAGGTTTTATGAAGGTTCTCAAGTGGTTATAACATCTTTCACTAGAACATTTTCAAAATCTTTATGGTCTTGTAAAAGTTTTATTAATTTGTTTTCACAACCGTCTAGAGAGTGGGCCACTTTGTGCAATTTTTCGGCTTTAAACATACATAGAGATACATATTTTCATTATCAAAGGATCAATACATCATATGTGAAAATCTCTTAGGTATTTCAAAGCAGTTTCAGTATTGTTTGTTTTGTGGAAATTTACCCAACATAAATTTGCGAATAAAACCATGAATAAATCCATGAATAGACCCAAATTGGTGCATTTAAATCGATATTACATCCATATTCCTCGAAAGTGTCTGACTTTGTTTGTTAAGAATATTAATTGCATGCGACGTGTATTACGATTTTATGACAATAATCTGTTTGCAGATGACACAGTGTTATGCATTGCAGCTGAGGATTTGAATGAAGCCGTTTCCTATTTGAACGAAGATTTGCCTTTTCTTAGTAGATAGTTTAAATGTAAGCAATTGAAATTGAATATTAGCAAAACTAAATGTATGGTAATTTCACAGAATCGAGTAAAGGAGGAGTCTCAGTAACGATTGATGATGAGGCAATTGATCGCGTTCGGGAGATTAAATATCTTGGCGTGATTATTGATGACAAGCTAAAGTACAACGCTTACATTAACAATGTCATCTAGAAAATTGCCAAGAAGTATGGTATTCTATGCCGATTGAAAAACGATTTAACTAATTGCAGTGAAATACCACTATACAAATCCATTATCTCGCCTCATTTGGATTTTTGCCCTTCCATTTTACTTTTGGCCAATCAAACACAAATACTGAGGCTACAGCGTTTGCATAGTAAAATAAAGTGTTATATTTTAAGATGTAACAGATTCACGTCCTCGACTTAATGTTAGACGAGTTGCAATGGTTATCGGTGAAGGAGAGAGTTGTATATTTGAAAATGGTGTTCAATTTTAAAGTAGTTAATGGTTTGCTGCCTCGATATTTGTGTGATCGAATTGAAAAAGGAAGTGATATTCATAGATATAATACAAGAAACGATGATGAAATAAGAACACCGAATTTCTTGACATGTGTTTCACAAAACTCATTATATTTTTAAGGAATAACTGTTTTCAATTCGGTGCCAAGACGCATTAAACGTGCGCCAATACTTTCAGAATTTAAAAGACTATGTATCTCACATGCTAAAACTGTATGCTAAGCATAAAGCCAATTTTTTAAATCATTTATGAAGATTGTAACTGACGAGGTTTTACTAATATAAAACGGATTATTTTGTATGGAAGATTTGGACAAAAGTTTCAGCCTCGCGCGCGGTATACAGGTATAAAGGACTTCTTTTTGAATTCCAAAAAAAATATATAGGCCTTTGATGCTTGAGAAGATGCCTTGAAATAGTAGGGGGTTGCCTGGCTTATTGTCGGGGAATTCTCTGTCATTTCTGTTGTGGTTGAAAGTAAAAGTTTGACTTGCGCCGGTCCAGGATTTTTTCGGTTTGGAAATTTTCTCGACTTCCCTGGTTCCGGGAGGATATTCTTGGTCAACCCAAAACTGGGCTGGTGGCTCCATTAGTGTTGAAACTGCATTGGCTCTGTAGCGGGTAGGGTCGGATATTGGCTTGTCTTTTGATAATGTCCTTATACGGGATTCTGTGATTTGAATTGTAATAGGATTTCCTGATCGCTGGGAATACTTGCGTACATTTGTGGTTGATAGTTGATCATCATCATCAATAGCTTTTCACAATTATATCGCTGTAAAGCAAATGAACAGTTTTTGAAGAAGTTTACATCTGTAGATGAAATCAGTTCGTTTTTTGCATAACTTGTTGAATTGCTTTTAAATAAATTATCTAATAGATAAATCGTCTAGCTCAAACTTTTGTAGGAGTAAGTGGCGAGACCATCATTGCACCTTGCACCTTGCACCTTTCAATTTTTCTCCGAGGGATGTTTTCGATAAGTTCCAATCGATAGACGCTTCAAAAGGTGCCGGAACGGATCGCCTTCCACCACTTTTTGTCAAGAAATGCGCCGAGTCGCTTGCAGTACCCGCAAGTATAATTTTTAATCGATCCATGGTGGAAGGAACATTCCCGAGTTTATGGAAGAAAGCTGCAATTACTCCCGTTCACAAAGCGGGAAGCATTCATGACGTAGAGAACTATCGTGCTATCGCAATTTTGAGCTGTGTACCAAAGGTATTTGAGAGTCTCATTCACGATTCTCTCTATCCAAAGGTGCAACACGTCATCTCCGAGCACCAACATGGATTTGTAAGGAAACGTTCGACAACGACTAACCTAATGGCTTACGTTTCGTCGCTAAACACCGCACTCGAGAAGCGTCAGCAAGTCGATGCTATTTACATTGATTTTGCCAAAGCGTTTGACAGGGTGCCGCATTTTCTGGCAGTTGCAAAATTAGAAAAAAATGGGATTCCCGGAGTGGTTGACACGGTGGGTACTTTCTTACCTCACTGAGCGTAGTGCATTTGTACGCATTAATGGAGCGACATCGGACCCTTTCATAGTCACATCGGGCGTACCCCAAGGAAGTCATTTGGGCCCGTTACTATTTGTTCTATTCGCCAACGATATATGCAGTACTGTTAAGTCCCCAAAGTTTATGTTTGCTGACGACCTAAAATTCTTTCGAGTAATAACCTCATTGGTTGATTGCTGTGCCATCCAAGCGGATATCGACCTACTGTTAAACTGGTGCTCACTTAACGGAATGGATGTAAATTTACGGAAATGTAATGTCATCTCATTCTGCCGTAAAAGAAACAGTATCGTGTTTGACTACAAAATGTCTACAGCAAGCATCCGTAGAGTTGATACTGTCAAAGATTTGGGCATTCTGCTAGACAGTAAGTTAAATTTCAGTCAACATGTAGCTGCAACAACTTGTAAGGCATATGCGGTGCTTGGCTTTATAAAACGAAACACACAGCAGTTTGAGGACGTATATTGTTTGAAATCGCTCTACTGCTCAATTGTACGCAGTGTATTAGAATATGGTGTACTTGTGTGGGCACCTTACCATGCTGTCCAGAGCAGTCGGATCGAGCGCATACAACGGAACTTTTTGCGATACGCGTTGCGAATGCTACCATGGAACGATTCTGTCCGTCTGCCACCTTACGAACAACGATGCGCCCTAATAAGATTGCCTTCTTTGACTAGCAGGAGAGTGTTACTGCAACGTCTTTTCGTGTTCGATGTCTTGAACAACAATGTAGACTGTCCTGTGCTGCTGGGTAAAATTGAAATCAACGTTCCTCCTAGATCAACTCGGCGTACAGATTTTCTTCGACTTCCATTGCATCGCACCGTTTACGGTCAAAATAACCCATTTGAAATTTGCTGCCGCCGTTTTAATGAAGTGTCTGTGCAATTTGATTTTAATGTGTCAAAGACTATTTTTAAAATTAGAATAAGTACATAGTAAGAACTGTCTGTGCGATAATTTAAATTCGAAGACCAGAAATAAATAAATCATCATCATTCACTTTATAAAATGAGTTGTACAGTTTTTCATGATGCATACTATCAAATATCCTATTTAACGTGTCTTAGCAAGTGTATAGCTAGCTTACTATCGCTTACAGCTGAACAACTTTATTTGTTATTAAAAAAATATAATCGATCGTTGCATAATAGGCTGAGTTAAGGGAAACATACCCTGTATAAACATTGCACGAATAAAATTTTTAAACTCGCCAACTTTGTATCTTTTGAACGTTTATAAAGGTTGTTTGGGTTCCCAGCACTTTTGGCAATAACTGTCAAGTCAACTATCAATTATTCAAACAGTTGTAAGGTCAGGTGCGCAGAAAGGAGCAGGTTTACGACACTCATTGTTTTTGGCGAAAAGTGAAGCGAAAATGGATAGACTAATCCCGGTGATTCCCCTCACGCTTTGTGTAAATGTTATATGCTATGCTATGCTGACCCCTTGAGAATTTACTTTGAACCGACCACTCCAAAATCAAGTGACCGGATGGTCTAATAAATATGACAAAATTCCTTCTGGAATTATTTCAAGAATTTTGATACCCATATTGTTAAGGTTCAATCCAAATCATTTTCTGGCCATCCGTGACCCCATGGGAACCTTCTCTGAACAGGCCACTCCAAACCAAGTGATTGGATGGTCTAATAAATATGGCACTTTCTTCTCGAACAATTCCAAGAATTTTGATATCCACTTAACAACAGTTCAATACAAATCATTTTCTGTCCACCCGTGACTCTATGGAAACTTACTTTGAACTGGCCACTCTAAAGCCAAGTAACCGGTTAGTCTAATAAATATGACAGTCTTTCTTCTGGAACGATTCCAAGAATTTTGATACCCATATTGCTACGGTTCAATCCAAATCTTTTTCTGGCCATCCACTTTCTCGGAACTCGCCAGTCTGAAGTCAAGTGACCGGATGGTGTAATAAATATAGCAGACTATATTCTGGAACTATTGAACGAATTTTGAGACCCATATTGCTATGGTTCAACACAAATAGTTATCTGGTATTTGATCCCATAGGAACCTGCGAGACCCCATAGGAACCTGCTACGGAGTAACTGTTCCAGGATAAAGTGTCCGGATTTTCATATGGCAATCACACCGATTCCTGTGTATTCATTCCACGACTTTTAGTATCATTTTTGCTGATTTTCTAATATTTTTATCATTTTCAGAACCCGGTTCCGGAAATCCGGTTTTCCGGATGCTGTTCATCTGCCATATGAGACAATTTTGAGAAAGTGGTTGAGTTTCTGTATCCAAGGCAGCTGAAATATTCCAAATTGGTTGAAAATTTCTATAATAAGGGTCATTTAAGTTAATGGTTTTGTTGGCAAAACGGGCGCTTAATTTACTCGGTGTTACACAACTGGATACTCGTATTTGGCATGCGTAGCTGATCGTTCGTATCATTTTAAAAATATGCTCTTGAACTATCAGTAGCCTGACACATGGTAGTTCAGCAGTGTGGTGATAGATGTTCAACCACTGACACAATCATTCCTCGTCCTGTTCGATGCTATGGTTGGATCGTCTGTATATTGTATAGCTTTTGTTCTCCGTTTTCCTCTATTCATTCGTTGTTACCAAACTGAATACTTTTATACGGCACAGGTAGCTGATCCTTTGTATCATTTTGAAAATATGTTCGTGAATTATCAGTAGGCTGACACTAGTCTGGTGGCCCAGAACAAAAATGATGTCAGCTCAACGAGAGCTGGCTAAACTGCAACGTTTAGCAACTCTATCGATAACAGGAGCTATTCGAAGTACTTCCACTTTCACTCTGGATGCCATAATGCATCTGTTACCCTTGCATAAATTTGTACAGGTAGAGGCAGTAAAAAGTGTCCTGAAACTTAAAAGGTACAAAAGGAATTTTGAGGGTGACCTGACAGGACATTTACAAATAATAAAAAATGTCAACATAAATCCGTTGGTGACAGAAAATGAAGACTGGATGCAACAAAAACCCATCTTAGATATATGTATGTACAGTGGTGGCCTTATAATTAGCACAACCGGATGGACGACTTAAAAATGTATAAAAAACTTGCTTGTTTGTTTGTTTCATTTTATCACAGACATATTTTGCGTGAAACTGAAATCATATTGATGAGTTAAAAATGAAATTACATTCATTATTTGGAAATTTGATTTTATTGCATCAATGTAGTAAAAACAGACCATATGTTAGATGGTCACATAATTAGCACATTTCGCCTTTTATAATTAAAACAAACAAAAAATCTATCATCTTTTACAGTTTAACATCAATACTTAGTAGGGAATCCTTTCTGAACAATAACCTCTTCCAATCGCCGCGGTAGACTTTCAACTAGTCGTTGGCACCTTTGGATATGGATACTGTACCATCCTTCTTGAGCAGCCTCCCAAAGTTCGGTCAAATTTCTGGGTTTTTTCATTCTGATATGCTGTTCCACGTCGTTCCATAAGTTCTCAATAGGATTGAGATCAGGACTTTGTGCTGGCCATGATAAAACTTCAATGTGCTGATCCACAAGCCACTGCTTCACAAGTTTGGAAGTATGCTTTGGATCATTATCGTGCATAAAAGTCCATCTCAGCGGTAAATTTTCATCAGCAAATGGTTCCATATTTTCATGAAGAATACGTTTATACTGATGTTGGGCCATTCTGCCATTGATCTTCACAATAGGTCCAACGCCATGCCAGAAAAATGCTGCCCATACCATTATGTTGCCTCCTCCGTGCTTTACAGTCTTTACAGTATACTTCGGATTTAGCTGTTGCTTCGGTGGGCGCCAAACGTGACACTTACCATCGGATCCAAACATGTTGAATTTCGATTCGTCACTCCATAATATATTTCGCCAAAACGTGGCCGGCTTGTTTCTAAATGTTTTTGCGAAATGAAGTCGAGCCACCAAATTCTTTTTCGAAACCAAAGGTTTGTGTTGAGCCACGCAACCTCAAAGACCACTCTCATTAAGTCGTCTTCTGATTGTTCGGCTACTCAATATAACACCACAATCCTTTGCGATCCTGTCACGAATTTCTGTGGAAGTAATTAATGGATTTTTCTTAGCTATGCGTGTTATAATACGATCGTCCGCCATTGATGCTGAACGTAATGAATCGCGTTATAAACTAATTTTCTGGAGCGATAAATAAGGTTTGCTATTTCATTAGGAGATTGTACATTGTTTTTGAGGTTTATAATAACATTTCTGAGCTCAGGTGTACATGAAGCACTTCGACCCATAGTGATAACCTGTTAACAAGAAAAACATTAATTTTATCCAGTAAATGGCCCCTAAGTGGAACTTTTTCCAAATGCTGATGATATTCAATAGTATTACCAAAGTTTCGGAATGAATTTCAGAAAATATTCTTTGTGTGCTAATTTGATGACCGCTCTAGCTCCAGCCGATGTTTTGTTTAAGATTGGTTGGCAGCTGTCAAACGCTTTTTTAATCTGTTAACCTAAACATTGAAACGGCTATGCATGGTGTATTAAAAATACTATGAATAAAAAGACTATGCATGATAGGGTGCACATAACACAAAACAGAATGTTGTTCAACCACACTGTGCTAATTATAAGGCCACCACTGTATGTATGTAAGGTAGCCACCATCGCTTCTACGACCTTTTCATGTATGCAGCTCCACTTAATAGCAAGATCAAATTGAGTTACCGGGTAACATTCACAGTAACGCTGTATGAAGGGCCAAGAACGGTGGGCGGCCCGTACCCAGTAAGAAAGGTTAGTCTAACATAAGTCTAACGTTAGTCGAACACGTTAGACTGTTCGTCGAACATTTTGTCTAACTTTCGTCTAATGTTAGACGTCTGTTAGACAGATCTGACACAGAATGTTAGACGTACTGGATTAAAAAGCTTAAAACACAGCCTTTCAAGCTTGAATCACGACTTGTGTAAATTTCCGCAACCGTCAATTTGAAAGGAATCGCCAAATGTCAATAAGCATTTAGCAAAATGCAAATCTGTCAGTTTTGTAGACGCTATGTGGCATATAATTGCACGTCAAAACATCGTGTCAATATCGGGTGGCATGTGGCGAACGACGGAGTGATATTTTGACATGCTAGCAGATGCCGCAACTCCACCACATCAGTGGGCACCTCGACTAAGTGAACTACGTAGCGTTAGTGAAGCAACAGTTGCTTACGCTAGCGCTTGCTAGCGATTTGAAAATTTACACAAAGTTATCGATTAATTTTGCTCTTGCTTAAACGTCTGTCTGTGCTTAAAAGTAAGTATCACGATAGACTACATTGAGGCGTAGTTTAATACTGGTTGTTCGACTCCGTTATATTAGGATTTGCAATCAATGTTTTGTGGTCGTTAGTTGACACTCTGCTAACTAAACACAAAACTTGGTACTTTTGGAATGTTACCAGAGTGAAAACAAACAACCATAAAACATTGATTACTCACCTATTTTCAAGCAGTATCCACCATTTCGCCAACCCGCTTCTTGCGTTGGCAGGGCCAAACATTCGAGTTTCCCGACTGAGGCAAGAACGACATCTGCGTATAGTCACTAGATTCATAGTCTGGCGGATACAATGACGGGAGCCAATTTGAACTGTCACTTGGCGGAGCCAATCGAGCATATCTCGAGTAATTTATGTTAAGGGCCTAAAAGCCATTTGTAAACAATAACTTTAAACGTTGATTTCTCACGAACTACGAGAATCCAACCATATCCTGCTGCTTCATATGGTAGAACTAACATTTTTCTACCAAATGCTGCTTTCATTTCACGAGAGTGATTTGAGATTCAAGAGAAATCGATATTGAAAGTCATTGTTTACAAATGGCTTTTAGGCGCTCTATATGAATTACTCGAGATATGCTCGATTGGTTCCGCCAAGTGACAGTTCAAATTGGCTCCCGTCATTGTATCCGCCAGACTATGAATCTAGTGACTATACATCTGCGTCGTAATTCATACGAGCTTTAGCTGCCAGCGTTGCCATAATTATTTTCAATTATCTTTATATTGTGTCAAAAGAAATATGAATTATCTTGTGATACAATATTATGCGTTGTGCGATACACTATTGGAAGAGTTGTGTGAAAACGCAAATAGAACTGCGCGTTAACTTTAAATCGTTTGTCTCAACTTGCGCAAGAATTTATCGCACAACGTTCAATGAAGAGTACTCACTTATAATTCTCGATGGTTGAGATATCAGATCAATATATCATCTTCTTCATTTTTTAAAACGTAATATCAGCAATAATAGTTTTTTATTGCTAGATTTTTGCACACCTGCTAATAGTAGTCGTAATTTCAATGTGGGTTGTCGTATTCCATATGTATTCAGAGTTTGAAGTTACGGCCTAGTACATATAAATACAACATATTTAAACTTCACATTAAAAACAAACGTATCGATGCTGGTAAATTTAACATCAGAACACGTCCTATAAAACCAGAATAAAAAATTACATGAAAATCAAACGTTATGTATGTGTGAAATGTTGTGTACCTAAGACATCTAAACACATCTGATGACATTAGAATTGGCCGTTACCTTAGAAATAAACTTCATTCTATTGTAAAAGAGTGCAAGTCTATAGCATAAGAAAACTTCTTACAACATAAGAATGAAACGTTACAATAGAACCTAAGGTCTTTGTGAAGTAAAATGTTGCATCACGGAGAAAAAACAGTCCCGTTTGAAACAACAAACTTGTTGGTTGACATGCAAACTAAAAAACTGGTTGTTTTAAAAGTCCGTTTTTGTTGTTTCAAACCAACGATTCAGTTTTGAAACAAACAGGTTGGTTGGTTGTTTCTACCTGAATATATTACCACAATACAACACAAATTATGGTTGTTCTAAACTAATATTTTTGTTGTTTACACCTTGAGACGGATTTATTATAACCAAAACGCAGGTTCTGTTGACCCAGGGAAACAAATTAAAATTTTAGATTGATTCAACCAGAGCGACGGTAAAAATAATTTGAGATTTTGTTAAGAGAAAAAACCAAACAAAATTTAGTTTGAAACAGACTTTTTTGGGTTACTTTATATCCCATCACCTGGTGCCGCTGCATGCTCTGACGCTATCACTCAACAATAGGTAAGAAACTGAAAATAGTAGAAAGGCTCGCATTACCATTTGTAGATTTCTCTTAGACGGAGAGAAGTCTATTGTAAATGCGCATTTTTCTTATGTTTTTAATTAGCATTTTAATCAAATAAATATTTTTGAATTTACAGTAGAAATGTAGGTGAATGCAAACTGAAATGTTTGTTGGTTCAACCGTTTTCATTTGTTTGTTTCAAATAGCAATGCAGTTTGAATCATACTAAAGTTTGTTTGAAGCAAACCATAAGCGTTGGTAGAATTAACCAACTAATCTGTTTGTTTTCGTAGCTGTCATTATGAAACAACCAACATAATGGTTAATTAAACCGGATGTAAGTTGAACTTAACTGCTTAGTTCCCGAAACAATTACTCAAAATTTAAGTTTGTTTTAACCACCGTAGGTAGTCAAATCAAACTAATATGATGTTTGTGCCCAATTCAACGTGAAACTCCGGTTAAATAAAACTAGAATATGTTCGTGTTTACCAATCTTTTTTCTCAGTGATGCCAGAATAAGCCAGAATACATCCTGTGTCATGACAATCACACGTTGCGTTGAAATCCATGTTCTTATAGATGTAAAATGTTGTACGCTTCAAATATCGGTAAATATCCGAAGAGATTAGAATTAAATGTGATATTAGAATCGTATTTGTTTTGGCGATATTGGTGCATGCTTACTTTATGTACTGAAAACATCCGGAAACGATACAGTCACGTTTTTCTACAACTGAATGCATCATACATCATCTCTTTTATTGAAACAAATCGACACTTGAAAACATATATAAGATGATTGTTCATAACCTTTAATACATCTGAAAACATCAAAAATCCTTTGACTATGCTGTTTTATTCAGATACATTTGAAAACATCAATAAGTTTTGATACCTTAAAACATCCAAAAAACATTTTGTTTGAATGTCAAAAGACATTGGAACAGAGAAAAATTGTTTGAAAATGTCTGATGTTAACATCATGTTACTTTGCCTAAATACAGCGAAATCGTTCTGATCTCTAATGTTCAACGTAAGATGTACATATGAATTTCATGTTGATGTAGACATTGAAATCAGACATCAGCCTGATGTAAATTTTTATTCGGGTTGGGTATACTTACTGATAACCTGTTTCCGAAACTAAATTTATGAATGTGAAGCTAGATGTGAAGTACGATAAAATTGTAGCTCTTGATCAATTTTACAACATTATGTAATGCCCCATCCAAACAAAAAGCTATATTACGTGATATTGAGTCTCTTGAACTCAAATTTCAAACATATTATTATTCGTGATATTTTGATCGAACATTTTAATTAATTTTCGAAATGTCAAGTTTAAGTGGAAATCCACAGATCTTAGCACAACCTTACCAAAATTTTACTCTATAAAATAGGTTTTTAATTGCAAAACCAGCATGACAGGACCCAAAATTGACTAACAGTGTCAAAAGTTGAACCAAAACATTTTGATTCGATATAAGAAAATGAGATAATAGAGATTATGTTTACAAGTATACTTACATCAAGGTAAAAGTAATGTTAATTCTAGTAAAGTTTTACGTTTAACTCTATATGTGGTATGATTGCAGCAAAAAAAAATAGCTGTCTTTCGGCAAAGCAATCCATTTTCCTTTCAACCTTATAATGCACGACCTATTGGGGGTGGGTCTAATGGCATTCTGCCTAATGACCAATCATTCACTCATGACTAAATTAACAGCAATAGTCACTGAAACTTAACTGAGTAACTCTATTAATAGAAATTAATAAAAATCATTTAGGCAGACATGTTAATATCGGTGAACCGATTATTTTTATCCCAGGTATAGTAACGCACACTAAAATTTCTTAAGAATATGAACTTTTATTATGAGAAAGACCTGACATTATAATTTTAAATTTTTACTATACAGTCATGTAAACGTGTTAAGTAGCCACCATCATTTCTTAAACCTTGTCTTATATGCAGCTCCACTTAAAAGCAAAATCAATTTAAATTGTCAGTCTAAGGTCACAGTAGCGCTGTGTGAAGGGCCAAAAACGGAGGGATGGACCCGTAAGAAGAAACACTTTCACACGACCCGCGAAAATATAAGAATCGAAGTCCAATAATACTATACATCAAGTCGAATAAGTCAATTCGCAATAATTATTGTATTGACTAAAATTAGGTTTGTATTAACTAAATCCAACAACAAGATTGTATAATTGTTCCAAAATGCGAGCTATGGAACAAGAGGATGCCCTAATCTGTAGGAAGAAGACTCCTTTTTTCACAAATTATAAACGGCCCACTCTCTTCATCTAATTCCTATCAACCGGGTGCCTTGATGATTACCTCCATATTCCAACTTTCTGAATTTATACGCAAGAGAATATAAAATATTTTTGTACAAAAAAATTCTGATATTCACTGTTTTTTTATTGAAACGATGGAGGCGACCCCGGCAAGGTTGACATCCATACCTCTCACGCCAAAGTCGCGAGATCGAATCTAACCCTCGGACAGGTTACAAAAATACCCAAACGGTATTTAAGTGACTACGACAGGAGATGAACCAGCCCAGGGCTGAAAATCTCAATAATTTCGATAAAGGAATAAAAATAAATAAAACATTGAAACGATGAATTACGTATGCATTAATATTTTGATAGTTCTGGCTAAAAAACAGAGTAAATCATGCATCGATAAAACTTCAGAAAAGAATATGCTTTTTTTCATGAAGCAACAACATCAAGGTTCATACAACCGAAACTTATACATTGAAAATTTTACCAATAACAATATTTTTACTAAGTTTTCAATACAACAGGCCATAGTTGTAACAAAGGATCAAATATGTACCTAAAATTGGGTCTACGGTTTTCTTGTTAAACCTATGTTGAACTTATATTTTATCTATGTGAACAGTTAGTTCTTAAAGTGTGACTATTTTCTGTACATTAAGGTTGCATTTCTCGGTCTATTAGTTCAATTTATCCAAATTTAGATCTTCCGACGATCGTTGAGATTATCTGTTTAGCTAAATCAGTAAAGTACTGATGTCTGAAAAGTAAACTTAATCAAAATTTAAGCGGTAGTGAACAGCTGTCAATTGATTAATAATGTCTAAGTTGCTTTGAAATAAGCCGGTCATCCTGAAAGCAACATGATTTTTTTGATTATCGCTGAATCAATTACATATTAAAAACGACACACTGAAGAAGTCTGCACATTGTAGTAATACGAAATCTGTTGATACGATACGAAACGAAATACGCGTATCTGTCAAGATAAGCAAAGATAATTGGAATTGAATGGAAAATACTAATGTTTCTTCTATTTTCTAGCAATCAAATTTATTTAAAAATTATGTAACTTCTGCATGAAGTTTCTGAATTGATTCTTTAAGAGTAGAGATATAATAGAATAATGTCGAAATATATTTTTTCAGAGATCCTGCATGTACGTCAAAGAAATTTGTAGATCACTAAGGTTTGGTGCGTAAATTTACAGATAAATTGTAACTGCTCAGTAATCACAACACGATTTTCTTGTCAAGCAGATTTACGAAACATTACTAGAGAATTAGCGTTTCAAGCTATCAAAGGCTTTGTTCAAATTCAAATTTTCAACACAATGTATCAAATATGAATGTGACATAATTAGGATTATTATTATCGTAAATTATTTATCATCAATTCAATCAAGCAATTCAATTAAAAAGCACATGAACAGATGGTTTGGCAGCACTGAAATCCTACTAGTCATATCGTGAAGCTTTAGGCCGAGCGCCCATCGAAGTGACGGAGGTGTAAAATCTGTATGTATTCCAAAACATCTTGGCACAATTTTTCTCATGCCATCAGACTTCGACTCGATGTTTTGAAATGGTATGTGATGTCAAACTTTCGCCTCATCAGTGAGCATCTCGAATCATGTTGATGAACCAGGCTGCGAAGAGAACGACAGCAAAGCGAAACAAAATCCTCCCTGAAGGTATGCAACTTGTACTAAAAGCTTAATGTTGGTAACGTCTAACAAAGATCTAACAACGTCTAACTCTAACATTTTTCTTGCTGGGTAAGCAGAGACACCCGCGGGAACATAAGATTCTCCTTCCAACGATACGATCCAACAAATCGCATAACCCAATTCGCAATACTCATTAAGCTTTCTACGGGATGGCTTGTTAAGAAGGGCGCGTCACTCACGCTGAAACTGTTGGATTAGAATTCGCAACATCACAATCGAATCGGTAGGATAAGAAAATGATACTGTTTATTCCCTCCTAGCAGCCGGTTGTCATAACATGTGTAACATAAGTCCTGGG
Organism: Aedes japonicus; assembly: GCA_034211315.2. NCBI lineage: Eukaryota > Metazoa > Arthropoda > Insecta > Diptera > Culicidae > Aedes > Aedes japonicus. Next base: position 75,700 of record JASCZW010006164.1, on the reverse strand, counting down.
AATACTTTCAGGCTTTTATTTGACAGCATTAATAAACACACAGATGTCAACCAATGTACTTGTCACGTTCATCTGTGTTCCTACTGAACTGTCAGTAGTTTTCATTAAAAATGTCGTACAAGCTAGATTTACGAGCACAAGTCGCCAACCTTTTTGGACGGCTTAGTACAAGTGAAATTTTGAGCGTATTCAAAGACGAGCCAATATCAAAATCAACAATATACCGTGTTTTGAAAGATTGTCGTGATGGAAAAGAACCGGAAAATAAAAAAAAAAGTGGTCGCCCAACAAAATTGAGTGCCAGAACAACGAAAAAACTGCTGTCAAGCGCTGAAAACAAGGTTGGCCAATCAACACGCAAATTAGCACGAAAATTTCAGGTTTCAAACATGACAGTCCATCGGATTTTGAGAAAACATAACGTAATCTATCGGAAACGTCAGCGTGCACCCAAATATACACAGCAACAACTCGAAAAAATACCAAAATGCTGCCGTGCACTTCGTCGCGAGCATTTTGCAAATGAAAAGTGCATAATTTTGGATGATGAATCTTACTTCGAGTTTTCGCACCATGAATGATGGTTTCTATACTGCTAACATTAAAACAACACCAGACGATGCCAGCAAATCGAAATATGAGCCAAAGGTGTTAGTGTGGGTAGCCATGTCATCGAAAGGTATCTCAGCACCTTTGATACGCCCAAACAAGGCCAAAGCTGTCAATTCTGACGTGTATATCAGCCAATGCTTACCGAAATTGAAGCAATTCATCAACAAATATTACGCTGACGACGAAATCATGTTTTGGCCGGATCTTGCAAGCTGTCATTACGCGAAAAGAACATTAGATTGGCTAAGTGAGCAAAACATACCATTTGTACCGAAAAAGGACAATCCACTTAACGTGCCTCAGGCTCGTCCAATTGAAATTTTTTGGAGTGTTCTCAAACGTATGGTGTACGACAATGGCTGAGAAGCTTACAATGAGCAACAATTGGTTAATCGAATCAAGCGGAAGATGAAAGAAGTAGACATAGACACCGTCCAGAACCTGATTCAAAATGTTCGCCGTACACTGCGTAAAATCAAAGATGATGGTCCATTGAGCGTACCGTAAATATATTTTGCAACAATTTATTAATAGAATAAAATACCCTGAAAGCATTCTAAAATCCGATTGTTTGATTTCAAGAACCATGCTTTTGAATTTTTCCCAGGAATTATGTTACATTGTTACCACACCATTGTCCAATTCCAGCTTGAATGATACCCTGATGCTCCCTCCCTGCCCAATATATATTAAATGTCATGTAGTTATATATATATAATATATAGTGAATATTAAACTGATAAAAAATATAGTGAATGATTATTATAATGATACATGATATAGTTAGTGAATGTAAGAATGATAGTAACAATTCCATTTATAAGCCTAAAAGTTAAGATAATGTAGCTTTGAGAAAAAAATTGATTCAAACATATTTTACAATACCTGGAAGACCCTTGGATGATCTGAATTTATATAACATTTGAATATCATATCATTTAATATCATAACATAAAATAAAAATCTGACGTTATAATTTTAAATTAAAATACGAGCAAGCCAGTAAACTATAGTAGAATATATATCCGTAACTAAGCTGGTCATCGAAAGACTTACGCTGTTGCAGCTTCGATAAAATTAATATCTATTAAGAATTTGTTTTCACAGTTATAGTCAAATAACATAATAAGAGTAAGCATAATATATATTTGTTATCCACTGGTTTGTTACTGAAAAAAAAATTAGATATGTTTTAATATCCTAATAGTATTGGAAAAGATGAAAACAGCAAACAATAGGATGAAATAAATTTTATATAAAGGGTGATACGGTCAAAATTTGGTCAAGGGAAAACGCGTGTAAATCGGTGAAATCGTTTATTTAAAAAATCAAATTAAATTTCTTTTTCAAGTTCAATTAGTATAAAATTCAGGAAAAATATTCAGTTAGGCTTCCGCTTTTTCAAATCCGAATTGCCGGGCCTTACGCTTGACCCCTGCCATCAGATTTTGTACAGCCACCTTGTCCACCTTCTTCGGCGCAGAAAGCCAGTTTGCCTTGAACTGCTGCTCGTCCTTAGCAGTTTTTTTGGTCTTCTTTAGGTTCCGCTTGACAATAGCCCAGTATTTCTCAATTGGGCGGAGCTCTGGCGTGTTGGGAGGGTTCTTGTCCTTGGGAACCACCTGCACGTTGTTGGCGGCGTACCACTCCATGGCCTTTTACCGTAATGGCAAGATGCCAAATCCGGCCAAAACAGTACGGAACAACCGTGTTTCTTCAGGAAAGGCAGCAGACGTTTATTCAAACACTCTTTCACGTAAATTTCTTGGTTGACAGTCCCGGAAGCTATGAAAATGCTGCTTTTCAAGCCACAGGTACAGATGGCTTGCCAAACCAGATATTTCTTTGCGAACTTTGACAGTTTCGTGTGCTTGAAAATATCTGCTACCTTCCCCCTTCCTTTTGCCGTATAAAACTCCTGTCCCGGAAGCTGCTTGTAGTCGGCTTTGACGTAGGTTTCGTCGTCCATTACCACGCAGTCAAACTTCGTCAGCATCGTCGTGTACAGCCTCCGGGATCGCGCTTTGGCCGTCGTATTTTGTTTATCATCGCGATTTGGAGTCACTACCTTCTTGTAAGTCGATAGTCCGGCTCGTTTTTTGGCTCGATGCACGGTTGTAGACGATACACCCAGCTTATTTGCGGCATCTCGGAGAGATAGGTTAGGGTTTCGCTTGAAACTACCGGCAACTCTCTTTGTCGTCTCAGCGGCTTCCGGTTTTCGATTTCCCCCCGATCTAGACTTCCTGGCTGTCGACAAACGTTCCCCAAACACTTTAATTACATTTGTAACGGTTGATTTGGCAACTTTTAGCGATTTTGCCAACTTTGCGTGCGAGTAGCTCGGATTTTCGCGATGCGCGAGCAAAATTTTGATACGCTGCTCTTCTTGCTTGGACGGCATTTTGACAACTGAAGAGTGAATTCCAAAATCAAAATAAGAGCAATATTCTACACACACACACCTTCAAAATGAGGGGTGTTCAGGTTTTTTAAATGCAAAATTGAAAGAAATACGTCAAGTTGATATTGACCAAATTTTGACCGTACGCCCTTTAAGCATGAATAATGCCAAAAACGTAGATTAAGTAAAACCAGACAAAAAAAGTCCGATAACTCTTATTGGTCTGGATCTATAAATGATAATGGGAAACAGGAAAGCAATGATTATAAATTATATAGTTTTGGCGAATAGTATATCTACAATATCGACGTGCTGCTGCTATAGTGGAAAAAATAATTGATGTGATATAACCACAATGGAACTGACTCTTAGCTTCGGGTCCTGAAATCCCTACTGAGCTCTTGCGGCACGTCAAGCCGGCCAGTTCAGCGCCAGGGACAAAAACCCATCTTAGATACACCATACAAAGTAACGATCAATGACCGGAACACGTTGGAATCTGGTGGGCCAATAGTTTCACCAGGATCTATTGTATTTTACATAGATGGTTCTAAAATGGGTGATGTACCCAGGACTAAACTCGCCATACCAATGGGTAAATGGCCTACGGTATTTCAAGCCGAAGTTGAAGCAATTTTAGAATGCGCTGCCATCTGTCCTAAAAGAAAATGACTAAAATATTTACTGGAACTAATTAATTAACACTTAGCATTGAAAATCCACATACTTGCCACTAAATTATCAAACACTGTGCTAACGAAAAAATAACAATTCGCACTAGAAAAACGTAAAATAGCAATAAAAAACTGATAAAGGGCGATACGGTCAAAATTTTGTCAATATCAACTTGACGTATTTCTTTCAATTTTGCATTTAAAAAACCTGAACACCCCTCATTTTGAAGGTGTGTGTGTGTAGAATGTTGCTCCTATTTTGTTTTTGGAATTCACTCTTCAGTTGTCAAAATGCCGTCCAAGCAAGAAGAGCAGCGTATCAAAATTTTGCTCGCGCATCGCGAAAATCCGAGCTACTCGCACGCAAAGTTGGCAAAATCGCTAAAAGTTGCCAAATCAACCGTTACAAATGTAATTAAAGTGTTTGGGGAACGTTTGTCGACAGCCAGAAAGTCTGGATCGGGGGGAAATCGAAAACCGGAAGCCGCTGAGACGACAAAGAGAGTTGCCGGTAGTTTCAAGCGAAACCTTAACCTATCTCTCCGAGATGCCGCAAATAAGCTGGGTGTATCGTCTACAACCGTGCATCGAGCCAAAAAACGAGCCGGACTATCGACTTACAAGAAGGTAGTGACTCCAAATCGCGATGATAAACAAAATACGACGGCCAAAGCGCGATCCCGGAGGCTGTACACGACGATGCTGACGAAGTTTGACTGCTTGGTAATGGACGACGAAACCTACGTCAAAGCCGACTACAAGCAGCTTCCGGGATAGGAGTTTTATACGGCAAAAGGAAGGGGAAAGGTAGCAGATATTTTCAAGCACACGAAACTGTCAAAGTTCGCAAAGAAATATCTGGTTTGGCAAGCCATCTGTACCTGTGGCTTGAAAAGCAGCATTTTCATAGCTTCCAGGACTGTCAACCAAGAAATTTACGTGAAAGAGTGTTTGAATAAACGTCTGCTGCCTTTCCTGAAGAAACACGGTTGTTCCGTACTGTTTTGGCCGGATTTGGCATCTTGCCATTACGGTTAAAAGGCCATGGAGTGGTACGCCGCCAACAACGTGCAGGTGGTTCCCAAGGACAAGAACCCTCCCAACACGCCAGAGCTCCGCCCAATCGAGAAATACTGGGCTATTGTCAAGCGGAACCTAAAGAAGACCAAAAAAACTGCTAAGGACGAGCAGCAGTTCATGGCAAACTGGCTTTCTGCGGCGAAGAAGGTGGACAAGGTGGCTGTACAAAATCTGATGGCAGGGGTCAAGCGTAAGGCCCGGCAATTCGGATTTGGAAAACCGGAAGCCTAACTGAATATTTTTCCTGAATTTTATACTAATTGAACTTGAAAAAGAAATTTAATTTGATTTTTTAAATAAACGATTTCACCGATTTACACGCGTTTTCCCTTGACCAAATTTTGACCGTATCACCCTTTAATTCTCTTTCAATAAATCATAAGTGACCGGTAAAACTTTCAAAAAAATCAATGGAAATTAGTATAAACGCAATAATAAGCTGATAATTTTCCGTCATAATAATAAGTTTTAGCGCTATACATGTGACAAGAGTCTTCAAATTTTTCAAATGTTTCAAATCCCAAGAAGGTAGTAGCATTCATTATAGATGCTATTCCGGACTGGGGTATAACGCAGTCCTAGAAAACAACCTCCAGTCCTAAATACTGGTGGATGTAGAAATGAACTGCGCACAATAAATGGGTCTTACCACAATAGGTCAATAAATGGCCGCAGTGAGTTTGTACCCCGAAAGAAGAAGAATATGAAGACTGACACCTGATGGTTCAGCAGTATCATGATAGATTTCCAAACACTGCATTCAATCCTTTGAGGACTGTTCCCGCTACGCTGTTTGGTTCCCTATAACGGGTTTTTCTTGCAAAAAATCCGGACCACCACGATGTAGGCTTCATTCACATTCAGTGTACTGAGGATTCGTCCGAAGATGAAGTTCAGGATCGTACCCTATGTTTGAATGATTGGCATTCTTTCATCCAAGCCTATTTCGTCCAGAATTTCTTTGACGTTGTTCACAAGTTCCGTTTTGTTCTGCGGAAGGCCTTCCGACTCTTGAGGTTGAAACGACATTTGTAATGGTGTTGGTTTTACTAAAATTTCTTACACATACCTTCTCGAGCATGGTTTAAATCCGTTCGCTACCCAAGTAACCACAAGGCTGTAATAGCATGCAGATATAGGGCATATGCATTACGTCTAGTGCATCATTGAAGTTGGATTAAAGCTGAAAAAGCCCCCACTATGATCGCACTAATGTTATATCTTTAGTAATGACATAAGACATTGCTTAAGTAGCAGTATTGCATTGGTAATGCATCACTACATTCTTAAGCTAATTTAACGCTTCATTACTTGACATCCCTTGATCCCGCATTACCGATGTTGATTTTTCGTGTAATAAGTATAATAATATAATGCTTGTTGTAACTTGGGTAGCCATTTTTAGCTTCTTGATATCGGCCGGTGTTACGTGGCTGTCCTTCCAGGCCCAGGATAAGGAAAGGCTGGCCCGTAGTTTTTGGTCATGTCCGTTAAGTTGCTCATGCTCCCTTGCGCTGAACTGGCCGGCTTGACGTGCCGCAAGGGCTCAGTAGGGATTCCAGGACCCGAAGCTAAGAGTCGGTTCCATTGTGGTTATATCACATCAATTTTTTTCCACTATAGCAGCAGCACGTCGATATTGTATATATACTATTCTCTATGCGGTATATAATTACAGGTCATCCATGGAATTTCCAAGTATTTTAATATATTATTATTTTTTTTTTTTTTTCGGTAGTTATGATAATTTATCGAAGGTAAGTAGTGCATGAGCGGGCCCGTCTACAATTGCAGCAGGATGACAATCTGTACATATGTGAATACAATCTAAATTGGTATTATCATTTTAAACTATGACATCACCTCGCTATTTTATCTATATTCACCATTTTCACTGGAAAAAATATCTAGGAAGCATTATGTACGACAAATGCTACTCAAAAAATCTTTTTCCTAATTCACCAAAACTATATAATTTATAATCATTCGTTTCATATTGCACAGAATCATTTATGGATCCAGATCTATAGGAGTTATCGGATTTTTTTTTGGTTTTATTTAATCTACGTTTTTGGCATAGTTCATACTTATATAAAATTTATTTCTCCTAATTTTTTGCTGTTTTCAGCTTTCCAAGACTTTTTGTACATTAATACATTTCTAATGTTTTTTTTCAGTAACAAACCAGTGGATAACAGATATATATTATACTTACGCTTATTATGTTATTTCACTATAACTGTAACAACAAATTCTAATCTTAATAGATCTTAATTTTATCGAAGCTGCAACAGCAGAATTCTTTCGATGAGTAGATGATCAGCTAAGTTACGGATATATATACAGCGATTCCACGGGAAAAGAATAGAGTTGAAAAAGAAGTTGTCCGATTTTGCTCAAAATCGCATGGTATGTTCTTCATCGAAAATAATAAGACCCGTATTTTTTATTTTTTTATTTGGGTGACCATGTTCGATATAGGGTTACCAGAAAAATCGACATTTTTCGAAATTTTTTAATTTTGAAAAATCATAACTTCTGAACCGCTGAATCGATTTTAAATATTATTTTTATTAATAGAAAGATTATTACTTGTTGTTTTTATTAAAAATATTTGTTATAGTATAATGTACTCAAATTTGCTAAAATGGTCAATATATTTGTTTTTTATGATTTTTGAAATGTTGGACCACAACGACTATTTATTTTTATATATTTTAAATAAAATTCAAACATTTTTAAAATAACATATCAAAAAATCTCAAATGTTCATCGAGCCGTTTTTGAGTTAAATTTTTTGAAAATTTCAAGTTTTTTGCCTATACACACATGGAATGAGCATCATTTTCCATCACTTCAAAATAACTGCGGGAATCATTTCACTGAAGTTATCAAACTTATTCCTAATAAATTCATGATAACCATGTTTACAAATCTAGTTTCATTTGTGAAGTATTGTACCCATCAAAAGTAGGAGAGGCTGGTCCAATTCTGACCCCATTAAATGTAAGAACTATAAATCAGCCTCAAATTGTTTAAAAGCAGAGACCAACATTGCTAGGGTTTACTCAGCCACGCTATAACTGGAGCCACAATGGTCCGTTAGCGTCCAAATTCAGCATGAGTGCTCATAAGGATTGCAGAGGCACTCATGCCGAATTTGAGTTGTAGCGTAAGCCACGACTGAGTAAACTTAACTCATATTTTGAATTATTCCACATTAGGGTCATTTTGAGTGAACCTAACCGAAACTAGAATACAAATTTTTTTAGCGTGTAGAACAGTTTTTCTCAAATTTAGTCAATTTTGAAGTCCAACAAACACAATTTCTCCGACCAATGCATTCTTCGTTGAAATTCTTTGTGTAATGAAAGCTTTCCATTGGTATTATTAAAAATTTGGCTACCAGCGCTGTCTCAGAGAATCTTGGGAGGTCGGAATTGGTCACAGGGTCAGGATTGGACCAGGCTCCGCTATATTGATGAATTGGAGCTCAAATCTCAAAGCTTTAGACTACAAGCAAGGGTTTTCTCAGATTTCCTTCAATTAAAACTCTGCATTTAATTTGATTATTTAATTAGTTTAATTTTTCCTAATTCATCAAAAAAAAAATTACAGAGCAAAATTCTTATAATTTAACGCACTTTTCTTCATCTGAAAACGAAAACCGTTTCACGATAATGTAATTTTCATTTTGTGGTTTAAAGTAATGAAACGATTGTGTCCCACAGATTCGTTTTACAGGAGTACAACGGTTCTTTATTTTCTTTTTCATTGCATTGTAATCTTTTTCCGAGAAAAACAAGTAATATATTTTGGAATCTAGATTAGAAACAGCCCAAGAGTAAAGTTCGTATGCAGTTGTAATATGATGGCCTTGTAAACTTGCTTTTGAAGCGTTTCGCTTTAGAACGCCTCTTAAAGCGTCACAAGGCCCTTTTCCATGGCAAGTGGCAAAAAAGTCCTTGTACATGTGGCACAAATTGGAAGCAGTCATCTTATTTCTGTATTGACTGCCTTCATTAGAAAAAAAATTGATATTTTTCAGGTGAGGTAGCTTTTTTTTAATGAAATTCACACAATTTGTTACAAACAGCCGAACGGCAACATGGTTATGTTTAGTAAATTCTGCGATTGCTGTGAAGCTTGTAAACTTTAAATTTTGTGCTTCATCCTTCTAATGTATGGCAAAAGGATGGATTGTGCATTGAGCGTTTGCCCAATGAAAACCTTGTATAGCGTCCTGAATAACAAAAGAGTAATTTTCAGAGAAGTCAGCAATTATAATGCAGTCAGTTGCTTCCAAATTAGTTTTAAGTTGTTTTAAGTAGTTATCTTGTTGCTCTGCAATAAAATTATGCGGAGGTAATTCGCTTAATTTTTCTAAAAATGTTTCCACAAACTCGTCTGCATCCATTCGCATTGAATTTAGTTGACAACGATCTGTTTGATCCCATTGTTTAAATTCTAAGGAATCGATATTTTGAAGAAAATTCATCAGGTCATTCTCCAGTGTTTGCGTACCCAGGCAATGATCACAGGTTTTCAACCAACATTTCTCTATAGGATATCATGATACGTTTTAAAATGGTTAGGAATAAGTTTCTTAACCTTAAGGGTTTTAAACATTAATTTAACATTCTGATGATAAATGCATACGCAGACAGTATGCGTTACACTTGAACCAGCCAGAATACAATTTTTTGGGCGGCTACTAAAAAACATTGAAAATCCAATTTAAAAAGTAGGATATTGCTCTTTGAATATTAAACACAGTTCAGAAACGGTGAGTTCTTGAGTTTTACATTCTAGATTAACTGCACTTGGAGTTGCTGGCTCGTTTTCTTTCTTGATAAAGCGATAAAGTCTGCAATAGCAGGTATTACAAAAGTAGGAATAGGTTTTATCCAACTTTGTTCTCCTTTTCACTGCATAACCATATAGTTTAGGAGTAGGTTTCCTGTAACTATTAATCTAAACATGGCAATTTGAGCAGTCGTGCTTCATTGTATTAAACGTTTCTTTAGTTAGGTTTCAGTTCGGTTCACTCAATGTGGATTAATTCAAAATATGAGTTAAGTTTACTCAGTCGTGGTTTACGCTACAACTCAAATTCGGCATGAGTGCCCCTGCAATCCTTATGAGCACTCATGCTGAATATGGACGCAAACGGACCATTGTGGCTCCAGTTATAGCGTAAACCATGGCTGAGTAAACCCTGGCAATGTTGGTCTCTGCTTTTAAACAATTTGAGGCTGATTTATAGTTATTACATGTAATGGGGTCAGAATTGGACCAGCCTCCCCTACTTTTGATGGGTACATTACTTCACAAATGAAACTAGATTTGTAAACATGGTTATCATGAATTTATTAGGAATAAGTTTGATAACTTCAATGAAATGATTCCCGCAGTTATTTTGAAGTGATGGAAAATGATGCTCATTCCATGTGTGTATAGACAAAAAACTTGAAATTTTCAAAAAATTTAACTCAAAATCGGCTCGATGAACATTTGAGATTTTTTGATATGTAATGTAAAAATGTTTGAATTTTAATAAAAAAATATAAAAATATATAGACGTTGTGGTTCAACATTTCAAAAATCATAAAAAACAAATATATTGACCATTTTAGCATATTTGAGTACATTAAATATTTGAAAAAATATTTTAATAAAAACAAAACATATTAATCTTACTATTTATAAAAAAAATATTTAAAATCGATTCAGCGGTTCAGAGGTTATGATTTTTCAAAAATAAAAAAATTCGAAAAATGTCGATTTTTCTGGTAACCCTGTATCGAACATGGTCACCCTAAAAAAAAAATAAAAAAATACGGGTCTTATTATTTTCGATGAACAACATACCATGCGATTTTGAGCAAAATCTCACAACTTTTTTTTTCAACTCTATTCTTTTCCCGTGGAATCGCTGTATATATATACATATATATAAATATATATATATATATATATATATATATATATATATATATATATATATATAATATATATATATATATATATATATATATATATATATATATATATATATATATAAATATTTATATATATATATATATATATATATATATATATATATATATATATAAATTACAACTCGGGGCCTTCGGGGCACGTTTTTAAAAAATAACTTAACTCGTTAACTACCTGTAAAGAACTGAATTTATTTTACTTCCAAAGTCATACAGAGGCCTCAAGCTCCTAACGAAATTCCTGACTAAGCATTATGATATTGCTGCTGCTCGTGTCTGTTGACTCTGCATTCTCGGTGCAGGTGCTGATTATGATATTGCTACTGCTCGTGTCTGTTGACTCTGCATTCCCGGTGCTGGTGCTGGTTTCGTATTCTAGATGTGTGTCCGTTGAGCTGTTGCCAGGCCGTTTGCGTTGCCCGATTCTAATGATGCCAACGATGCTGCTATTTGTTGTTGTTGTTGTTGTACTGCTTCGAGTCTATGGAATAGGTGTTGCTCCTGGGGGTTAGCGTTGGTGGTGGTTACTTCGGTAACTAGCCTGCCCTTAAGTGAGGATCGTCCTGATCCGTTTAATCGATTCTGGCAGTAAATCTTGAAGATCATGAAAACGATGAACAGAGTGGTAATGCTGGTAAACGAGAATCCTCCAAACAAAGTCCAAAATTTCAGGTTAAGGTTATGTTGCTGCAAATAGACATGTTCCAATTTTTTCCGGTTCTTTGATGTTTCGTTGCCAATCGTTGAAATGTCCAGATAATGATGTTTGTTCCAGGTTGTTTTGATGTTGTGAAGTGCTCCATGGATGACTTCTATTTCACGTACTATTTCGTCGTTTTGGAATGACTGGTTATTGAAATTGATGGTGCAATTCGAAAATGTTACTAATAGATTGCCAACTAAGGTACGGTCGTCCGGTCCGCAGTTGCTTTGTATTTGGTTATTTCTTGCGTTTTGAATCAGGAGTGTGCCTTCGGTAATTAATTGTTGCGTTGTTCTGTTGGAATATGTAGAGTTACACTCAGATTCTTTACCGAATATTAGCGGGTAAATACAAGCGTCATTTACCGCTTTCAAATAAGATGCTTTTTGGACGAATTGACTTGGGTTGTTGGTGGCGTACAGGGTGTCACCTGTTTTGATGATGTACTCTGGATAGTTGTAAATTATCTGGTCCTTGTGTACCAAAGGGTATAGTTGAATCACTGAAGATGTTTTGTTGTCTAGTCGTGGAACATGAAGGATGTACAGAAGAGTCTCCTGACTCACTGCAAATTTTGGGATTACGTGTTGAAGGGCTTCGTCTGGGAGGTTTACCTTTACGCCTTGATTTTGAAGTTATGACTTTATAAATGATATTTCTTGTATCGAAAGTATTTTGTTGGTGGATATTGACGTTTTTGATAGAATGATGGCATCTTGGATGTCTTCTAGAAGTTTGTTCACGATGTCGATGTTTATGATAGTAATAATTGATGTGATTTCGTTGGTTATCAATTCATTCGTTTTCATGTTGTTGATTATTTTGTTGATGGTTCCGGTTAGTTGTGAGATCCTCTGGTTAATGTGGTTATTTAACTCGAACTGTTGATTGTTTTGTGTGATCAATTCGTTTAACGTGGAATTGATAATACGGAGATCCTGTGCGTCTGGTGAGCCCGCGATCCATTTCCAAGATGATCCTAACATATCCCAGCGTCTGGTACGGTGATGTTGAGGTGGTTTTATTTGAAGGAAATTGTTATAAAGTTTTTTCACTTTCAGCTTAACTATGTCTCCTAATGGATTTCTAGTATCTACTTTATCATAGAAGGAAGAAGTTAGGTAATCTATGGACTCCTGAATGTCTGTTAAATTTATGGGATGTATAATTTTTAAGGTTCCTGTTTGGATCTTACAATTTCCTATATTTAGAAGTAGCAAGGGGTCTGCATTAAGGTTTCTCATTGAAAGGTAAGACGTCATGGTCAAGGTGGGGATCGTAGTGAGCATCAGGATAAGTATCTGGAAAGGTGGTTTACAAAATTAGATTTTATATGCTATCGTAAAATTAATTGTATATGATAATCATGGGTTATTTTATGATACTTATTCAAATCTTCCTTTTTCTTTTAAGTTTAGATTTATGAAGTTTGATATTTCTATGGTCAATATAGGTTTTCCATCTATTTCGTTTAACTGTTACTTTTTTATACTTTAGCTTTCTCTTATTCCTTATTCCCTGTATCCTATTATAAATTTGTTCATCTCTATTGAGATTTGGTTCATCTTCCCTAGTCTTGTTTCTGTTCTCTAAAACTGTTTTCTGGTTTTTATGTAATTTTTCAACGATCTCATCGAACATTCTGTTCCGATTTTCTAAAATAGTTGCTAAGTTAAGGGGTCTTTCCTCCCCATCTTTGATGCCATAGAATATTTCAATCGGTTTTAATTTGGTAGTACTATGAATTGTGGAATTGTATAAAGTGGTTGCTATTCTATATATTTCTTTATTGGAGAGATCGTTGTAATTCTGTTTTATACAAAGGAATATTTCATTGAGGGTAGAGTGAAAACGCTCTACTATTCCGTTAACCTCGCTATGGTTTGATGGGGTGTAGTACGGTTCCACTCTTAGTCTCTGAAGGAGCCCTCGAATTTCGATCGACTTAAACGCAGCTTCGTTATCGCAAACGATCATACGGGGTGTTCCGTAAGTCGAAATAAGTTTAACGAGGCCACGTTTTACATCAAGTATAGATCTGGATTTGATAGGGATAAGGATAGCAAATTTGGAAAGTTTGTCTACTGCAGATAGGAAGGTATTGGGACTGGAAATGAAGATATCAATATGCAATATGTCTAAAGGCTTTTTTGGAATGGGGGTTTCTGCTAACTTGCACTTATATGGGTTTCGTTCATACTTACTCTCCAAGCAAGTCCCGCACAGGTTGACGAACGTCTGCACCTTGGCTCGCATCTTTGGGAAGTAGAATGTTTTTTGTATGACAGCATAGTTCTCCTCGGCACCTCGGTGTGCGCGTTGATGAACCTCTTCTATTGCCCTGTCCTGTTCTTCGTTACTTCGTAAGTCCTGCAGGAGATTCTGTGTTAATTTTATTTTAAATGACTTATTTCTAGAAAAATAATTCTTGTATGCTATTTGAATCATGTTTGTCCACCTCTCTGGACACATGATGCAATTGACTCTTGTCGGATGCATATGATCCCTCAAAATCCTGATTGCAAAGGGTATCCCAAATGTTACCCTTGTAATGGTTCGCCGATATATTGTGGGAAAAACTTCCTCATATATTTCTCCATCTTGCTCCCCTTCTTTAATTATGATTTGATTTCTGAAATAATTTATGGGTCTTTCAGTCATGGGAATATAATCATTGTCGTCAGAAGAAGCTGAATGTACAGTTTCATTGTCTGAATCGACAGTTGCTTCAGATGATGATTCCGTCTCGTTTACGTTTATTTCGTGCGGTATTCGGGAAAGACCGTCCGCTACCACATTCTGTTTACCGGCCCGGTATTGGATGTCATAGTCGAACTCTTCTAGTCGCAACTTCATCCGTACCAGCCTATCATTTGCGGTTTTCAAGTTTAAAGCGTAAGTCAGGGGTTTGTGGTCGGTGTATAATGTAAACTTTCGACCAAACAAGTAGGGCCTGAAATACTTGCACGCCCAATCAATAGCCAAGAGTTCTTTCTCAATGGCTGAGTATTTCTCTTCGCTTTGTGTTAGGGTGCGCGATGCAAAGGCTATAGGCTTGTCTTGTCCGACAGGACCTTGCGATAAAACCGCGCCTAATGCATAATTTGAAGCGTCTGTCGTAAGTAAGAATCGCTTCGTAAAATCAGGATACTGTAGCACATGGCTACTGGTTAAAATATTCTTGCAACGGTTAAAGGCAGAAACGAATTCACGGGTGTGACTGATAGTTTCTCCTTTGCGTAATTGTTGCGTCAAAGGCTTTGCAATTTTTGCAAAGTCCTTGATAAATTTTCTATAGTAGCCTCACTACACCTAAGAAGGCTCTTAATTCCTTCTCGTTTTTCGGTAGAGGCCACTCTTGAATTGCGGTGATCTTCCCAGGGTTTGGTTTCACTCCTTCGGGTGTCACTACGTGTCCTAAAAGGCCACTTCTTTCTGTAAAAATTCGCATTTATCAATTTGTATTTTTAAATTGAATTTGCGAAGGGTTTCTAGAATCTTTGAAAGATTTACTAGATGTTCCTGCAGGCTGGTGGAAAAGATGATAATATCATCCATGTACACCAGACATCTCACGCCTATATGTTCCCTGAGGATGTTATCCATCACTCGTTGGAATGTTGCAGGCGCATTTTTGAGTCCAAATGGCATCCGTATGAATTCATAGTGTCCACCCTCGACACTGAATGCTGTCTTTGGAATGTCATTTGTGCTAACCTCGATTTGGTGAAAGCCGGAAGCCAAATCGATGGTCGTGAAATACTGACATCTTCCTAGTTTGTCTAGGATGTCAGTAATGTTGGGGATTGGGTATCGATCGTCTATAGTTTTATTATTTAATTTCCTATAGTCGATGACCAATCGCCATTTTCGTTGACCCGATGAATCAAGTTTTTTCGGGACAACCCATATCGGGGAAGACCATGGACTATTCGAAGGCCGAATTATACCTTGATCCAACATCTTTCCGATTTGTCTTTGTACCTCTTGGAATTTTCCTTATGGAAAAAGGGGTATCGGTACGACTTCGTGTATACAGGCAGATCATCCTTTGTTTTGATCTGGTGTTGTATAGCACTGGTAAAAGTCAATTTCTTATCGTCACTATAAAGGACTTCTGGAAATTTATTCAAAACATGGAGTAGCTTCTCTTCTTCTTCTTTGTTTAGGTGATCAGTTCTTATATTTTGTTTTATTTCTATCTTGGGTGTATGCTTTCTTTTGCTTGTGTTGTGTGTTTGGATAGAAACTTCATCGAAATTATTGAGCTCCGTAAATAAGGCTTCTTTGTCTATCTGGATTTCAACTTGCTTGTTGCTGAGGTTTATCACGGGAAATGTAGCTATACCGTTTCGAGCGCTGTATACTCCTGAAGGTATAACCACATCGTCTCTTAACATAATATCGTGCTCAATCAGAAAATCTCCCTCTTTGATTCGGACTGGAAATTCTTTCACGAGAGTCTCATTTTCGTGGATATTTAATTGTTCGCTAGTAGGGAATTTTTTGTTTAGCTGTATTATCGTATTTTTAATGGTAATTGTATTAGATACTGTATCGATTATGGCACCCATGGATCGCAATGATTCGAATCCAATAAGTCCATCAAAGAAATCGTGAAATCTAAATAGGAAAAATTTAAGGTTCGGTAGACCTTTTGCAAAGTTGATCAAAGGATTTAAGTACGTAAATTTGTCTATGATATGTGAACCGCTTATATTTTTAATTTTATGTTGTGGTCCTGATCCAACACTAGTGATAGGAACTAACTCCGGGGTAATGTAATTTTTATTGGCTCCGTGTCGATTAAAAATCTCAGGGGCCTACCTGATTTTCTAGGGATTTCCAAATATGGAAGAAAATTATTTTTCATTCCGTTGTTTGTAGGTCGAAAGCCATGCAAAAATTTAATTCTTCATCATTTTCATTTGTTTCAGACGGCATTGTTGCTGTATCATAATCTTGTTCTGGGACACATGAGTCATGTTCCTGATCCGGGTACTCTTCATAATTTTCATACTGTGTTGTTTCCTGATTATTTATTTGAGCTTCTTGCCTTTGGTACGGCATCATCTGTTTTGATTGTCCTGAGGGGTCAGGTTTGATGTATGGTACAACTTGTTTTTGAAATTGGGGATTCGGTTGAAATTGTCTTTGGTATTGAGAATTTTGAATAGGCTGCCTTTGGTGTTGGAAATTTTGAGGAGGCTGTCTTTGATACTGGGAATTTTGAGGAGGTTGTCTTTGATACTGAGAATTTTGAGGACCTGCATTTTGAAATTGTGGTCTGAAATTAGCTTGTGGAGTAAATCTTTGAAAGCTTTGAGTGGGAGTTTGATATTTATTGGCATGCCAACTATTTTGTTGTGCCACTGGTTTATTTAAAGGTTTTTGTTGTGGTGCCATATTTTTCGAATATTTCTCCTTTCTGCGCTGGCTAGCATTAAATTGCTCTCTTGCGCTTTGATAAGCTTCGTTCAAACTTTTCGGACGCGACACTCTAGTCAATGTAGAGTATGGTTCGTCAAGCCCGTCAATGAAAGAATTTAAAATCATGCCCTCATAGCTGTTTGAAAGTGTTTTAATACACTTTTTCATTTCGTTATCCAAGGATAGTTTTGCAATAATGTCCGAGAGAAGTTCCCGACATTCATTGTAGAAATCGGTAATGTCTCTCGTGTTCTGTTTTAGATAACAGATCTGGGTGACAAGGCCGCAAAGGTCCCTCTTGTCCCCGAAATATTCAATCAATACTCTTTTCATTTCACTCCACTCACACTCGGTGTGCCTAGCTATGAGTGCGTCGCTCGCCTCGTCTACAATTTTATCACGAATTACACTAAGCCACAGAGGCATGACGGAATTTATGTCTGCTGTGGATGGGCACAAACTTTTTGCATGATCCAGTTTTTCTTCAACTGAGCTTAGCCAGGCGGCTAGTGATTTCTTGTCGCCTTTGTATGGGACGATTAATTTTATTGCATCTGGTATACGAGATGCGTCAAATGAGGAAACACGGCCTCTAACTGAGGGCGTTGCCGTACCAGACGGACCTGCCTCTCTTTCATCTAAGCGATCTTGCGTCATTGTCGCAATTTGTAATCTCTGTTCTTCGATTTGAGCAGCGAGTTGCTCAATCTGTCTTTGTAAATCTTCTGACATTTTTCTGGTTAACATACACTACACTTTGTTGGAAAATTAAAATTCTCACTTTCTAAACACTTACACTATCTGAATTACGATTACTCACAATAAATTTGCTTCACGTTACGCCACGATTTTTTTTGCTACGGTTTCACTTATTTGTCATCAACGGTGTGTTAATTAATATTAGGAAGGTTTGTTAGGAAGAAAGAATAGATAGTAAATCAAAAGTTTGGACACTCACCACAATTCGACTGGTATTCCACCAGCGAAGCATGAAGCGGATGGTGTTCCTGGGATGGGCTGCTGGTATTCCACCAGATAATCCACAAATCCTTGGTGTTTGACGATGTTCGCTCGTCACTTGGAAGCGCCGGATTGTCACAAGGTGGCCGCTGAGTTACACTCACTGCTTTTCGGTAATCCGCCGGAAAG
Organism: Aedes japonicus; assembly: GCA_034211315.2. Taxonomy (NCBI): domain Eukaryota; kingdom Metazoa; phylum Arthropoda; class Insecta; order Diptera; family Culicidae; genus Aedes; species Aedes japonicus. Next base: position 57,649 of record JASCZW010006164.1, on the reverse strand, counting down.
GAACTGCACCGGATGAAAATCACAACTGGTTTTCAGCACAAATCACTTAATAATCCGTTAAGGATGGCACAGTTCTGGAGATCACTCGCGACACTTAGAAACACTTGTTACAAATCCTACCGACTGCGCCAATTACAACTCGGGGCCTT
>JASCZW010006164.1:0-52500 GCA_034211315.2 Aedes japonicus | reverse complement strand
CTCCGCTATATTTCTGACGCCAACAACGGGTACTCCACCGGTAGTTGCGATGCAGCGTTAATAATTTGCAAAGGAAAACGATTTGATGCTCCACGTTATGACATTCAACCACTTGTTTTTACACCGGGACGCACCGAATTTAGTGTAATGGAAGCTCTCGATCCCCCACCGTAGTCGTGCCATTCCAGCCAGCGACCTGCAGCCGTCCCGGCCCTACGTGTGGGTGTGGGGAGAGGGTCTTCCAAAACGCTACTGCAGGCAAGTACGATTTTGCTGTTAGCCCGACAACACCTGATTCGCTTTCCGATTCCAGCATATTTCTACCGGTTTTGGATGCACCTTTACACGCATGGTTTTTAAGCCAAACACCGGGACGCACGGAACTCAGCACTATGGAAGCCCTTGAGCCCCCCATCGTAGTCGAGCCATTCCCGCCAGCGACCTGCAGCCGTCCCGGCCCTACGTATGGGTGTGGGGAAAGGGTCTTCCAAAACGCAACTATAGGCAAGTACAACTTTCCTACAAGCTCGACAAGACCTGATTCGCTCTCCGATTCCAGCTTATTTCAAGGAAGTTTGAAAACAGCACCTCAAGAAACAACTAGTGTTAGCCGAATACCGGGACGCACCGAGAATAGTATTGTGGAAGCCCTCGATCCCCTCACCGTAGTCGAGCCATTCCCGCCAGCGATCTGCAATAAAATAGTGAACAGCGGTATCGACGATAAGTTGAGTGTATTCTATCAGAACGTACGAGGTTTACGGACAAAAATTGATGACGTTTTTCTCGCTACCTCTGAATCACAGTATGATGTCATCGTATTTACTGAGACATGGTTAAATGAGCAAATATTTTCATCGCAATTGTTTGGCAATGCCTATACCGTCTTCAGAAACGACCGCAGCCAAACAAACAGCCAAAAGTCTCGTGGCGGTGGTGTACTGATTGCTGTATCAGCCGATCTGAATTGCTGCATTGATCCAACTCCTGTCAATGTTTCACTCGAGCAGCTTTGGGTAAAGTTGAAATTACCTAACTGTTCCGTTAGCATCGGAGTTATATATCTTCCACCTAACCGAAAAGCTGATTTAAGCAGCATAGCAAACCATATTGATTCTATTGGAGCAGTTATCTCGAACGTTGGGGCCAACGATCACTTTCTTCTTCTTGGTGATTACAATCAGTCTGGCCTAATTTGGGACTCTTCGAGGAACGGTCATCCTACTGTAGATGCCTTGCAGTCGCACATCTCTGTTGCTTGTGCTGCGTTACTTGATGGCTTCAGTTTTATAACTTAACTCAAATCAACACAATCAGCAACCGAAACGGTCGCTATTTGGATTTAGCTTTGGCATGTGAGATGACACTCGAGCGATGCACGTTATCTGCTGCTGCGGAACCTTTATCACTTCTCGACGCCGATCATCCTCCATTTATAGTCGAAGTCAACGTATCTCGAGGTATCGATTTTGAAGATGTTTTTGATGAACCGAGTTTTGATTTCTGCAGAGCAGATTTTGAAGGAATGCTAGAAGCACTTTTTGTACGGACTGGTCCAATTTGGAATCCATGGAAAATGTTGATGACGCTGTTGGTTGTTTCACTCGCATAATGCATACCATTATCGCTGATTATGTCCCTATGCGGAGACCTAATCAAAAACCGGCAGGGGAATACACACCTGCGACATTTAAAGCGTATGAGATCGAGAGCACTTCGAAATTACTGTAGAGTTCGTTGCCCACTCGCTAAGCAGGCTTTCAATCGAGCAAGTAGCAGATATCGGACTTACAACTGCTTCTTGTACAAACGTTATACTCTACGTATGCAAGAGAAACTTAGAAAAAATCCTAAAAGTTTCTGGAGATTCGTGAACTCCAAACGTAAGGATAATGGATTACCAGTTGAGATGTTTCTACGTAACGATCTCGCCAGTACTGCATCCGATAAGTGCAATCTGTTTGCTGAACACTTCAAGTCTGCTTTCAATGACACCACGTCATCTCCTGCTCAAGTCGAAAATGCATGTATAGAAACACCGCGCGATGTCTGCTCACTAGGAAATGTCCAGGTCACTCCTCAGAACGTTGAAGCTGCCATCAACAAACTGAAATATTCCTCCTCACCTAGCCATGATGGAATCCCTTCATGCATTTTGAAGAGATGTTGTGATGCTCTGACTCATCCTTTGACACTGTTGTTCAACACCTCTTTGCAGCAGCAAAGATTTCCCTCTAGCTGGAAATTCTCCATCATGTTCCTGTGCATAAAAAAGGTGATAAACGAAACATCGAGAATTATCGTGGAATAACGTCGCTGTGCACCTGCTCCAAGGTATTTGAAATCATCATTAATGATATGCTGTTTGCTTCCTGTAAGAACCACATTTCCTTGGATCAACATGGTTTTTATCCCAAGAGATCAACATCTACGAATCTCGTCCAATTTACTTCTTTCTGCGTGCGCGCAATGGATCATGGAACACAAGTGGACGTTGTATATACCGACCTGAAATCTGCTTTTGATCGTGTTGATCATGAGATTTTGCTCAAACGACTGGATAGATTAGGTATCGCATCATCATTGACCAGCTGGTTCAGATCATATCTAGCAGATCGGAAACTGATTGTTAAGATTGGAAATAAATCCTCTGAACCGTTTACTAATTTATCAGGTGTGCCACAAGGAAGCAACCTGGGGCCTCTACTGTTTAACATTTTCATCAATGAACTCTCTTCAGTGCTGCCACCAGCTTGCCGATTATTTTATGCTGACGACGTAAAAATTTATATGGTTGTGACAAACGTTCAAGACTGCCTTACACTACAACATTATGTGAACTGTTTTGCTGAATGGTGTTCTAGAAACATGCTTACACTAAGCATTCACAAGTGCAACGTCATCTCGTTCCACAGAAAACATGAGCCTATTGTTTTTGATTACATCATCGACGGTCAGCCTTTAGAACATGTTCGTCAAGTACGGGATTTGGGAGTTATCCTTGACCCAGCTCTTACCTTTCGATCACACTATGACGATATTATCTCCAGATCAAACCGACAGCTGGGATTCATCTTCAAAATAGCAAATGAATTTCGTGACCCCCTATGCTTTCGATCCCTTTATTGTGCTCTTGTGCGGTCGATCCTGGAATCCAATGCTGTGGTTTGGTGTCCCTATCAATCGATCTGGATTGCTAGGATTGAATCAATCCAACGGAAATTCGTCAGGTATGCTCTGCGGGATCTCCCATGGCAAAATCCGCTCAATTTACCGCACTACGAGGACCGATGCAGATTGCTAGGCATAGAAACCTTGGAAAAAAGGAGAAGTACTGCGCAATCTGTTTTTGTAGCCAAGATTCTTTTGGCGATATGGACTCACCGAGGATCCTTGAGCAGCTGAATATATACGCCCCAGAACGAATACTTCGCCAACGTGATTTCTTGATGCTTGAATCTCGCAATGCTTTGTATGGTCAGCACGATCCCATCCGCTTTATGTCAGCTACGTTCAACCAGGTGTACTTGCTGTTCGACTTCAATGCATCTGTTGAAACATTTAAGCGAAGACTTTCGGAATTTTTGGCGGATGTTCGACGAGGACTTGACGAGACCTGACTTATGTGCTGAGGAAAATTACTTTTATTACTAGACCACGAATTAGAATTTTCATGTTATTAATTTATTTTGTGTTATGTATACTTTTAAGAAGTTTTGTGTTCTCCATGTATATGTAATAAGAAGATATGGGGTTTTTGCGCCTTGCTCACAGGCTTTTCCCCTTCAATATTTAATATTCATTAAGACGGATAGTCAGATGAAGTATAATAATAAATAAATACCATAAATACTAAAGAAAATTAGCTACAAAATATCGAAGGAATATAATTCAGTACAGGGCTTAAGATCAGATTTAAAATTTATCAACCTTATCTGGAATACAGATAAAATCATTCATGTCTTAGAAAATATTGAGGAACAAATAGAATTTTCTAGAATAGGCTAACTGAACAAAAATATCCTCTCTGTAGACGAGAAAATCCACATTTTCGAAAAACTTGCAAACCAAAAGATAAAATTGAACTATTTAGACGAAATTTTCCAGTATAGCACAGCCAGTATCGCCATCAGCAGAGGACAAGCAGCCATACTCATCACGACACCAATTCTGGACGAGAGGACGTACAACCTTCTGGAACTTCATACCTTGAAAATCAACGAAACAAGGATTAACACCCATATCAACCTGGTCACAAAGCATGGCGACGTAATTTACTCCCAAACATCGAAGTGCGACATCTGCGAGGGCAACAACCTAGTAGAGGACGATTGTATTTTCAAAATATTAACTCATCAAACACCTACATGTCCGCTTGTTAAAACAAAACAAGCATTCCAAGTTAACGAAATAGTAAAAGGAGTTATCTTGCTGGACACTACGGAGAACACCGAAGCTAGAGACTCTTGTGGAAACTCGAAAATAGTACGAGATGCAACAATTATAGAAACCGAAAACTGTACCATTAGAATTCGGAATCTCACATTCTCTGGTTAACCTGACGAGATCCATCAAGACGAATACCTGGTTCCAATCTACAGTAAACCGCTCCAAAACATAGCTCACTCAAACGACGACGAGGAAAACCTCATGCTGCGGATTATTAACCTAGAGGAACTCAGCAATATTCAACTATCTCTGAACCATACACAAAAACGGGTAACATTCGGAGGTGCCACCCTCCTTGCGATAACTTTTCTCTGTCTCTTCACTGCATTTCTCTACAGAAAATACAGGCGACGATGAGCAAAACAAAAAACACCAAGCTCCCGGAACTTCTTACCACTAAGAAGTTAGGAGATGCAGACGTGAGTGTTAACATAACTGAGGACGTGGCCAAGAAACCCACCATGACGTCATTAGTCGAGGTCCTGGAACATCAAACAAGGACGCTTGATACTTATGGAGGGAGGCGTTACGAAGAAACGTGCCCGAGCGACCATGCCAACACACCGCATTGATCGATTGATGCGACACAGAAGTGATGAGCCAGGTGAAACCAACTTAGCAACAGACAGCCGATGCTACGTCGAGACGACCGCCGCCAAACACGCCACATCGATTGACCACAACGACCGATGCACCGTGGAAATGTTGAGCCAGGACGAACCCAGCGTAGCAACGAGCCAGGAAAGCAACAGGGACACCATCATCGATCGAACGATATTGGTTTGTGCCTGTGCTGATTAGGAACTTTTAGGTTATAAAAGGTTTAGCGACAGGAATATTTAATCAGTCTTGTGAGTAGAATAGTAGCAACAGTAATTAAAAGTGTTTTTAGTGAAATAAAGTTTTTTTTTATAATCCCGTGATATATCACGGCAAAATTTGTATGTATGTAAGGTAGCCACCATCCCTTCTACGACCTTGTCATGTATGCAGCTCCTTTTAATAGCAAGATCAAATAGAGTTACCGGGTTGCATTCACAGTAACGCTGTATGAAGGGCCAAAAACGATGGGGCGGTCCCGTAAGGGGCTATTCATAAACCACGTAGACTTTTCTGGGTTGGCAAAAGTCTACGCTCCATACAAAAATTAAAAAAAAAAAGTATGGAGGAAAGTCTACGAAGGAGGGGAGGGGGAGTTGAGGTGTTCAATAATCAGTCTACGTGGTTTATGAACAGGCCCTAAGCAGAGAAACTAACGCGAAACCCACGAGAACATAAGATTCTCCTTCCAACGATACGATCCAACAAATCGAATAACCCAATTCGCAATACTCATTAAGCTTTCTACGGGATGGCTTGTTAAGAAGGGCGCGTCACTCACGCTGAAACTGTTGGAGTAGAATTCACTGCATCACAATCAAATTGGTAGGATAAGAAAATGATACTGTTTATTCCCTCCTAGACGCCGGTTGTCATACCACTCCATTGTCCAAATTCAGCTTGAGTGATACCCTGATGCTCCCTCCCTTCCCAATATATATTCAATGTCATGTAGTAATATATAATATATAGTGAATAAAGATTATTATGATGAAAAATATAGTGAATGAATATTATAATGATACATGATATAGTAAGTGAATGTAAGAATGATAATAACAACTCCATTTGTAAACCTGAAAGTTAAGACAATATAGAAACTATGAGAAAAAAAATTGATTCAAACATATTGATGGATGATTCTGAAATTATAAAGCATATGAAGAATAGTAAACCAAAAATTTCGAAGTGCTGTTCCGTTTCCTTGAACCACGAAAACTTTTTGTTGTGAGTCTCACAGGTACTATAGCAATTTTAAACAAATCAATTTAAGTGCAATAGTATCATATCATTTAATATCATAACATAAAATAAAAACCTTACGTTATAATGTAAAACAAAAAAACGAGCAAGCCAGTAAACTATAGTAGAATATATTAGAATATGTAGCGTGTTATATTGGCTTTGTTTTCGTTGCTGTACAGCATTCAGTTTTGAAAGAATAAGTATTTCCATTGGTGTGAACATTTATGGCAAACTTCAATGCTATTTATAAAACTGGTGTTTATTTTCATTTACGAGTGCCCCTAGGATATCTTATCATAGCCAATATAACACGCTACATGCTGTTCATTCACGACTGAAGCGTCTGGCACTTGTGCACAGCTATAGTTCGAAGCTATTTTGCTGGAGTACATTAGGGTGTCCCTAAAAAATCAGTTTTTTTATTCTAACTTTTTAGTTTCAATTCTTAGGAAAAAATAATCTTCGAGTGAAGTGTAGAGAAAAATATGACACAAGTTTTTGCTGAACTAAGTGTATAAGTATATTTTTTTGTTCAAAAGTTAGAGGTAATTTTAACGAAAAAAATGGCCGATTTTAAGCAGTCCCCGCTTGTGTTCCCCAGAAGTACCCGGGCTCATTTGTATAGCATTATGTTTTTTAATACCCAATAAAACAAGAATTTGATGATTTTTTGGCCTATTCTCGCTTAAACAATCATAAGGGCGAAAAGAAAAAATGCATTTTTTTAGCTAAAATTACTCATAACTTTTGAATCACAAGCAGTATTAAAAAACTTTGTTCAGCAAAAACGTGCGTTATAACGGTTTATATATTTTAATTCAAGATCACTTAATCCTTAAATGATAAACAAAAAAGTTATAATGATAAAACTCGTTTTTAATAGACACCCTGATATAAAGCAGAAAAAATAGCTCTATCATGGTCGAATGAGGAGATAGAAAAATAGTGTCTGAGACAAAGTTGCTTGAAATTATATTTCCTACAAACTTGCTATTAACATTACCCTTCTATTGTGTTTCGTTCAAAAGTTAGCAACAGCGCCGCCCTAGCGGTAAAGTTTGGAACTACCAAATTATCACCACAAGATGGACAACTTGTTCATATACAACATTGTAGAAGACACCATGATTCGGAAACGTAACCCTTAGGAGTTATTAATTTCGCCCTGAAAAAAGTCTTTTCCGACCACTGTGCTGCGCCACCACCACCGAACACACACCAGCCTAGCCTGGTCTTCACCGCGATGGGCTCGTTCTTTCTACCTTCTTTTACTTGCAGCGGAACTGAAAGGCTCGCATTGTTGACTCCTATCAACAAGCAGGGAACTGTTCTCTCGTAGCTGACAATCGGAAAACCTTGCAGATGTCTATAGCGTTGCGAGAGTTCCTCATAGTTGAGACTCTGCTCCGGCAATGTAAGCTCATTGACAGTACGAATATCTTCGAGAGAGAACTTTTGCTGGCTGTTTGACCCCTTAATTGTGATTCTAACGTTTTTTTATTCCGACTCGACTCTAGTCGCGTTCCCTGTCCACTTCAGACACAAAGGTTTTTTACAACCGTCTACGCCCAGCTGATCCACCAAACTGCTTTCGCGGAGTGAGATTTCCGATCCATCATCCAGAAAGGCGAATGTTTCGATAGCTGCTCGTGGTCCAGAGATGACCACAGGAATTATGCGGAACAGTAAGGACTGCTTGAATTGAAGGTGCGTGTGATTCTGTACAGTCGATATCCCTTCAGTTGACCGTCCACTGGTGCTGGAGTGATTGGAATGTAGTAGCGGATGATGGCGGTATTGACATCCTTCAATCACGCACTGGGTAGCATTTCTACAACTTCTTCGCCCGTGGGCGTTAAGACAACTCCGGCACAGCCCGTTATTCTGTACGAACTTCCACCGGTTGTCAACCGTGTACGCCTTGAATGCTGCACACTCGCCTACGCGGTGCCCTGACCTTTTACAACAAACACACACGCGATCCTTTTCTTTAACTGTTTCTCGGACTGGTTCTTCTTCGCTGGTGTGGGCGTTCACTGATCACTGATCCCTTAGGGAAGGTCCATTAATTATGTCACGTAGTAAGGGAAGAGGGGGGGTTTGAGAAAACGTGACGATCCATACAAAAAAAATTCGAGGTCCATACAAAAAACGTGACAAGTGGGGGAGGAGGGGTTAAAAAAATCAATTTTTGCGTGACGTAATTAATGGACGTTCCCTTATGTGTCGGCTTTTGCTGACCAGCGCTGTTCCCGCCGACGTACATTGTCACTCTGCTAACTGCTGTGACGACTCCAAGCATGAAATCTCCAAATGTTCTCAGGTTCACCACTGGATTCCGCATCATATGGTCCGCCCACTGCATCTTAGTGAGTACAGGTAGTTTTTCTACCAGCTCCATCAGCAACGTTGGATTGGAAAGATGATCCTGTTGTCCAGCGGCTTCAAGGTGATCACAAAGACTGCGGACAGCCATGCCAAAATCGATGAGAGTCTCCAACTTTTCCGCCTTCGGAGCTGGAACACTGCGCACCTTCTGGAGTAGTGCATTGATCAGCAATTCCGGTCGACCGTAGAGCAAACGTTAGGTGTCTATCACTTGGGGCACTGATTCCGGAAGCAACAACCTGCTTTTGACACACTCGTACGCGAGCCCTTTCAAGCATCGTTGGAGACGCGCGATATTTTCAGCACTATTGTACCCACACGACAGCGAACTATTCATGAAGCTGCTGATGAATATCGGGCAATCTGCGGGGTCACCCAAAAACGTCGGTAGATCACGTGACATCACTTGACGCGTGGCTAACTGCGAGGGGTAGGGAGTATATTGATCAACAATCGGCAGTCCTGATGGCAAGGGAACTGACCCGATCGATTGAATTGGATTTGCATGTTGCGAAAGGCCAAAATTCGGCAGTCCCGGCGGTGGGGGAACTGATCCGATTGATAGAGCCGGATTTTCAAGTGGAACTTGTCCAAAAATGTGCAGTCCCGTAAGTGGGGGAACTAATCCGAATGATATGTTCGGATTGACCGGTGGCTGAAAGCCAATACTCGTTCCAGATGGTGGAAGAGAATTCGTTCCAAAGGGAAACATATTGGCCCTGAAGGAGTAATCCGTGACTGATGGTGCCAGGGATCCAAACTATTTTATTATTGGTTGGAGGGAGTTTTCCAATTTCGATGGTATGGGTGGATTGATCGTTGGATTGCAGAGTGGCTTACCTTGATTTGCTACAAGGACCACTTCAATGTCGACATTACCTCTTGTGTTGATCACCTGTTGGTTCGGAGCCGTTTTAGGGAACGTGCTGGTGTGCCGCTGCTGATTCCCTTGAGCGAAGCCCGCCTCTGCCAGGTTGAGCGAATTTACTGTTGAATTTACCGCCGGTTGCTGAAAGCTGGACTCACGTCCCGCTGTGAGAGTTCGTGTTTGCTGCGCCGTTTTACCTGGTGCTGACTTAGTGGAGTGAACTTTCGTCGGCGTTGGTGAATTCCCGCCGATTGGTAGGGATAAAGTAGCGATGAAGCTCGATGAGTCATTCTGAATGCGTGTGCCATCATTTGGGATCAAGGTGGCTGCTGCAGAGCCGGCCGACTCATCCACTGGGGTACATCCCTGCGCGCCGTCCGTTTGATCCGCGCATTTCTGCTGTCACTGCCTAACTCTATCCAAACTCGTCCGTTTGCTTACTTTGCTCCTGTTGCTACCGTTCACTTCCATCTTGTTCAGCTCCTCCTCCAGAAGCTTGTACTTCTCGGCGAGATGTCGTTTCTCCATAGCTTGTTGCTCTTCCAACTGCATCTTCTTTAATGCCAGACGTGTCGCCTTAACACTTGATGTCGTCGTTTAAGAGCAAACACTGAGTGGCAAACAGTGGCTGCAGGTGAACGATCGATCAGCCACCGAACCTGTCACATCTACGCACTTCATGTGCCACCATCCCTTACACTGGTCGCACTGGACACAATTATCACTTGTCTCCGGACTATCGCAGCACGCACAGCTAGTACGGGTGTTATCCGGTGTAGAACGGTTGGATTTTCCTGTCGACATGGCGAAAATTTTTAAAGATTCTGTTCAGAGAACAAAGTGGGCTTGTAGTCGATTTTTTAGCAGATCGCAAACTCAGTTTTGGTGCGAGTACAGCTTTAAACTGGAATGTTTATTTCATTAAATTATTCTAGGTTTAGTTAGAATTTAGAGTTAACTTACAATTTTGACCCTACTTTAGTTGTTCTGTATTCGTCAATCCTGTTCGTGCAGCCAATCTATGATTTAATAATTAGGCTAGAAATATGCCTCATCTTATACAGCCACTTACTTTCTATTGTAATCTATTTGGTAATAACTGAAACGAACAGCGATTGCACTAGGATTAAGCTAATTTTAGGTTTCCACTAGATATAAGTTTTACAGTGAATATAACGTAGGATATTAGGTAATAATTGAATTATTTTAGATTGGAGCGACTAACTTATAAGGTTTTCACAACAAAGCCGGTGTGACGTGACGTTTCAACCAGATTATCCGCTCTCCGGTTCAGCTGTCACCGTTGTTCGGTTGCGGTTACATCGCGGGGCAGTGCTGGCAGCAACAACACTTTTTATTCAGCAATCCACTAAAAATAATAGGAACAATAACAATAATTTTGACAAAGTACGTAGAAATACCGGAAAACTTTTCTCGCACAAGCACCGCGGTTTCAAAACAAAACACACGGCTGCTGGTGAAGCTGTCAAAACTAAAAAAATATGGGTGTACCTATAGTATTTTTAATGAAAATTGGCCGCACCACTTAAGAATGAGGTGTTCAATGAAATTAGAAAATTTTAACTTTCTCTGGTCTTATTGTTGCACAGTGGTCTAAAACATGTGTTTTTTAAGCAATAAACTAATAAATGTTAACCAATCACTTAAATAAGGTGTATTAACTAAGTTTGAATCAAAATATACTGAGGAAACGTTGCATACGTCAATCAGGAGCTCAATTCGTAATGCACGATTCTTAGTGTTTGGGTTAAGAAATACAGCAATTTGTTCTGGAATCAGACCATATATTTTCAATCGGGTTAAAAAGTACTTTAAATCTATTTGTTTCGTTATTGAATAACTGTTCTTGCAGTGAAAATGTTCAAAAATTTCATTAGAAAATATGCTCAAAATATTCCGTATTTGTTAGAATAAACGATAATATACTCAGTGTGCAACAATAGGGCAGTGTTAATTTGCAATTTACCCTAATTCATGTACGTGAAGTTGATCAGGCTTATCTTTGTTGGATTTTTCATTGCACTTGGCTAGACAAAGTTTGCTTGCCATTGACCCTGTCTGCACTTGAAGAATTTTCACCTTCTTAAGTTCATCTTAGTTCATTGTCCAGTGAACTAGCGAACGGTGCAGTTCGTTCTGTCCGCTCCCCGTTGCTTTCGAAGTTGTTCGCGCGTGGTTTCATAGTTCAGTTCAGTTTTTTTCTCTCGATAGAGTCCTCATCGAGTTTTGCTTTTGAAGGAAAGAGCGTTGTGTTTTAAACAGTGCTACGACGCTATTAATCGCAATTAGCAATCTTGAAGCCATATTAGTCCGCATCTATATATTGCACGCACACCAGCAGTCCCTCGTGTGAAGCGTGCAATCGTTCATCTGCCAACCACCACCAACCAGAGTCATCATTTTCATTTCACCATCGCTGAGCTCCACGCCGATACACGCGACAACACATCGTTGTTCGGCAATAGCAGCACATTCGTCGCCCGGCAGCAGCAAATCAATAATACATATAAGAAAAGTTTTTGTTTCCGTCTCTGCTGAATACATTATATATAATTTGAGTAAGTGCGTGTGTGTGAGAGAGAGTGGTTTTAGCTTTAGTTTTTTTTTTGTGTTTGACTGTTTATAATTGCGTCAGTGGTGGCTTCATAAGCTCACACAAGCGAGCCATGGATGATTTGTCGCAAGATGATATAGAGTTACCAGATCACGTGCATATCCAGATGGTTCAGCTGGTACATGGGTTGTTTACTTGCAGCCCAAAACGAAACCCTTTAACATTTATCAGATCAACAACGATCTGACGAAGCAATTCTCGGCCGTGACCGAGATCATCAAAGTGAGGCCCAATAAACTTCGGGTCGCCGTTTCCAACTTTAAGCGGGCTAATGAGATTGATGTCTCTCTGCTTATTTACCTTGAGTATTGGGTGTATATCTCAGCTCAGGGTATTGAAATTGAAGGTGTGGTCACAAAACAAGTCTGACCCCTGAGATCCTGCTGAAGCAGGGGGTTGGTCAGTTTAAGAACACTCTGCTGTCTCCAGTTAAGATACTGGATGTGCACTAAATGGGCACAGTATCGACCAATAAGGGCGAAAAAAAGATCACTCCGTCAGACTCGTTTCGTGTGACCTTCTCTGGCTCAGCCCTCCCTCAATAAGTCGAGTTGGAAAAACTTCGACTACCTGTGCGGTTGTTCGTACCTCGAGTCAGGATCTGCCAAAAGTACCAGCAGTTGGGACATACGACCTCCCATTGCGGCAATAAGGCACACTGCTTCAACTGCGGGGAGAGACATGAGGATGGCGCCTGCGCAGACAGCACACCAAAATACGTTCCTCCTCATGCTCTCTCATTATGCCCGGCGTACAAACAACGCGGGGAAAATTAGAAAGCTCGCTGAAACAGCGTTCCAGGTAATCTTTCGCCGAAATGGTGAAAAAAAGCCTCACCATGTCAATACAAATCCCTTTGCTCCTCTGTCAGATGACGAGTCTGACTTGGATTTGGCTGAAGAGGGAACATCATTCAACTTTCCGGAAGGTGCTTCACGGAAGCAAAGACGCGTCCAGCCACGGAAAGTTGCTGAACTGGAGCCCAAAACAAGGAAAGGTGGAAAAAAGGAAAATCCTAGTCCACCTGGTTTTCATAGTACTAACTACACCCAGAACTTTCCATCTTTTCGAGGACATCCAAAACCCCTGAAGCCCCAATTTTAAGAACAGAAGTCCCCTCCTCTTGTAGGCTGTTCTCATTTGTTGACATTGCCGAAGGTATCTTCAAGTACATTGTTTTGGCAATGCTTCCAACAGTGAAGACCTTTTTTAAGCAATTGACAATTAAGTGGCTCTGTCTTACAGCAATCATTTCCTTCGATGGATAATTTTCCAAATGAGGTCGGGGACTTGATCACTGTTCTGTAGTGGAATTGTCCTAATCTGGAATCTCTCACATTTTTGGCTTACAGAACCGGTTGTGATGCATTTGCTCTTTGTGAAATATGGCTCTCTTCCTAAATCGATCTTCCTTTTCATGATTTCAATATTATTCGTCTTAATCGTGAGGATTTAAGTGGAGGAGGAGTACTTTTAGGGATCAAAAAGTGCTACTCCTTCTATAGAGTGAATTTTCCTCAAACTTCAGGTATTGAAGTTGTCGCATGTCAGGCTGTTATTAAAAATAAAAGCCGTTGCATTGCTTTCGTTTAAATTCCTCCTAGAGCTTTGATTAACCAAAAACAACTTTCTGATATTTGTTCGGTTCTTCCTACTCCACGGTTGATGGGAGATTTTAACTCTCACGGTACAGGCTGGGGAGAACTGTACGATGAAAACCGGTCGTCCCTGATATATGACCTCTGTGACAACTTCAACTTGACAGTTCTTAACAATGGAGAAGAAACACGTTTTGCTGGTCCATCCTAACTTGGCAGTAGATTAGACCTCACATTTTGCTCGAATTCATTATCGTTGGATTGCGCGTGGAATGTGATCCAAGATCCCCACGGTAGTGATCGTTTGCCAATAAAAATTTCGATTGCCACCGGATTCAAACCGTTGGAATCCATCAATTTCGTGTATGACCTTACCCGTCACATCGATTGGACAACATTTAAGCCAGCTATAGATGAAGCCGTACCGACGGTAAAAAGGCTTTCACGTCTGGAGAAATATAACTTTCTTTCCAACTTGATATTGGATAGCGCGCTTCAAGCTCCTGTTCCAGGAACGTCATTACGCAGGAAACCTTCTTCTCCATGGTGGGATCAGCAATGCACCGAGGTTAACCGTAAAAAGTCCGACGCGTTTAAAGTTTTACGGAGACGTGGAACACCTGAGCACTTCGAAGTATACACGGCTCTCGAAGGCGAACTTAAGAGCCTCATCAATGCCAAGAAACGGAGTAACATTCGTGAACGGGCTATCGTGCGAAACGTCGATGAGTACTCTGTGGAACACGGCTCGGAGGTTGTCCAACCGAACTACGAACAACGAGAGCGAGGAGTACACGGGCCAATGGATCCTCAAATTTACGCGAAAAGTGTGTCCAGATTCGGTGCCGGCACGGATGATTCCTCGCGAACGAATTCGATAGATGAGATTAGCCAACCCTTTTCAATGGTAGAACTCTCTCTCGCACTACCTTCGTGTAGCAATACGGCTCCAGGGGCTGGTAGGATCAAGTTCAACTTGCTTAAAAACCTCCCAGACGTCGCGAAGAGGCGCATGTTGAACTTGTTTAACCAGTTTCTAGAACTCAACATTGTACCGGATGATTGGAGACGGGTGAGAGTTATTGCCATTCAAAAACCTGCTAAGCCCGCGTCCGACCACAACTCCTATCAACCCATCGCGATGTTATCCTGAATTCGAAAGTTGTTGGAAAAAATGACACTCTTCTGCCTGGACAAATGGGTTGAGACGAACAACCTGCTTTCAGATACTCAATATGGTTTCCGTAGGGGTAAGGGAACGAACGACTTTCTTGCATTGCTTTCCACAGATATTCAGTTAGCTTTTGCTAAAAAGAGCAAATGGCTTCTGTATTCTTGGATATCAAGGGGGCTTATGATTCAGTATTTGTTCTTTCAGATAAACTCCACGCTTGTGGCTTTTCACCATTAATGAATCATTTTTTTTGTACAATTTGCTGTCAGAGAAACATATGAGCTTCTCTCATGGAACCTCTTCAGCCTCCCGATTTAGCTACATGGGTCTCCCCCAGGGATCCTGTTGAAGCCCCCTTTTGTATAATTTTTATGTCAAAGACATTGGCGGTTGTCTAAGTGACAACTGTACGCTGAGACAACTTGCAGATGACAGTGTTGTGTCTGTCACGGGACCCAATGGGGTCGATCTGAAAGGACCCTTACAGGATACCTTAGACAATTTGTCTACGTGGGCTCTCGAGCTAGGTATTGAATTCTCAACGGAGAAAACTGAGTTGGTAGTTTTTTCTAGATAGCATAAGCCAACACAACCGATGCTTCAAATTCAGGTTAAGCCAATAACTCATTCTATGTCATTTAAATATCTTGGGGTCTGATTCGATTCTAAGTGCACATGTAGATCCCATATTGAGTATCGGAAGCGAAAGTGCCAGCAAAGGGTCAATTTTCTCTGCACAATTACCGGAACCTGGTGGGGAGCGCATCCGCAAGATCTTCTAACATTGTATCGGACAACGATTTTGTCGGTTATGGAATACGGTAGTTTTTGTTATCAGTCAGCGGCTCGGTCGCACTTCATTAAACTGGAACGTATTCAGTATCGCGTTAGGTTGCATGTACTAGACTAACACCATGAGTCTTGAAGTGCTGGCTAGAATGTTGCCACTCTCGGATCGGCTTACAGAATTCTCTCTCCAGCTCCTCACCATGTGTGAAGTTATGAACCCCCAGGTAATCGAAAACTTTGAGAAGCTTCTTGAGTTGAACCCTCAAACTCGCTTCATGACGTTGTACCATTTGTACATAACACAAGATGTCAGCCCTTCGTCGAATATTCTCAATCGTGTTTGCTTCTCCGACTTCGGCAGTTCGGTTCATTTTGATATATCCATGAAGCAGGAGGTTCATGGAATCCCAGAAGATCATCGTCCTATGATTGCTCTTGTGATATTGGCTTCAAAGCTGGGCTAAGTTGATGCCACGAAATCGTTCAATGACGGAGCATTGATAGAGGAGTCAGCAGGCTTCGGTATATTTAATGAAATTTATAGCGCCAAACGTAAACTTCAAGCTCCTTGTTCCGTATATGTCGCTGAATTAACGGCAAAATACTCTACGCTAGAAATTGTTGCCTCACTAAAACCGGATCAGTATTTCATTTTCACGGATAGTCTCAGTTCTATAGAGGCTATTCGCTCCTTGAGGCCGGTAAAGCACTCCTCGTATTTTTCCAAAGGTGTCGAAGAAATCTTGGTTTAGAGGGATGGATGTGGGTCGAGACTTCATCCACGTGATGTCTCGCCTCATGTCCAATCATTATTCCTTGAACGCTCATTTATACCGTGTTGGGCTGAGCGACAGCAATCTCTGTGAATGTGGACAAGGATACCAGGACGCAGATCACATTATTTGGTCTTGTGCTGAGCATCGTAGAGTTAGATCTGAGCTTTATGATTCCCTTCGGGCTCGAGGTAAACAACCCAATGTACCAGTTCGAGATATTTTGGCTGTACGTGATCTGGAGTTTATGAAACTCATTTATGTGTTTTTGACTTACGTAAGCCTTAGGTTGTTGTTAGTTTACCATGTATGTTTAGTATTATTTTTTTTTTCTCTTTCAAAAATGCTCTAGTAGAAAGAAAACCAAAAGTTGTATAGTTTTAAGTTTTTTGACAATTTAGAATATAAAATAAATGTGTTATGTAAACCATACTTTAAATTCCTGCCCCTCTTCCTATCCGTCAAATTGTTATTCCTACTAACCGCGACACAGCCGCGGGTAATCGGCTCCATCCCCCTAACTTTAGTTTTAAGATACCTGATGTTTACAAATATGAAAACTTGGCTCTTTTAAGTTGATTCGATTGAGCCTGTACAAATAAATGATTAATTTAAACAAAAAAAGTTCATCTGAGTTAATATTCATTCTAGATAGTGCGTCTGCAACAACGTTACTTTTACCCGGGATAAACTCAATCTCAACGTCGAACTCTTCAAGTCAACTCTCATCTTGGTCAACTAACTGGAATGGTCCTTCATCCCAAAGAGGTAAACCAGTGGTCGGTGTTCAGTACGCACTATAAATGTATTTCCTAACAAATATGGTCGATGGTGCATTATCGCCCAATGAATTGCAGATAATTCTTTCTCGATGATGTGTTTATTTGCTTTGCCTTTTGTAAATTCGCGACTGGAGAAGGAAACAGGCAGATCATCATTTCTGTAGTTCTATAGTTTTGACATAAGACAGCACCGTACGCAAAGTAAGATGCGTCTGTTGTTACAATAAAAGTGATAATACATAAATTATTTTTAAGTTTTTAAAAGGCTTGTTGACTCTCTGATGTATAAGTAAATGCTACATTCTTTCTCAGTAACTTGTTTATTGATTCATAAAAAAAACTTGTTTAATGGGATACAAATAATACACATAGCCACAAAACTCCGAACTTGGTCGGCGGTTTGTAGTGTGGGGTTATTCTTGATAACCTCATATACCGATATTGATCTATCGGTAAACCTATGCCTTAAAATGTAAGTTCTGGCTGAAAAAAACCATGGGTTTACATTAGGTCGAGCGACACGAATGGCCAATGTTACGTCCAACTGCTAAAGACCAAGTCACAAGTAGTTTCACTCAGTACTAAGTCAATTGCTAGATTGAAGTTCTCCGCTGCGCTGCTTCTAGCGCATCATCTAGCCCAAGTTCTAAAAAGCTCGACGCTCCAGTCTATCTTTGGACAGGTTCTATCTTAACACGGGATTGAATCTCAGCTCCATTTTCAACTTGAAAGACTTTTGTCAGCAACAGAGTAGAAGAAATTCAGGAGTTGACCGCTACCGCCTCCTGGAATCACGTGCTTTCCGAAGACTACCGCGCTGACCTGTTATCAAGAGGAACCAGTCTGGAGAAGCTAGTTGAAAACACTTTGTGGTGGAATGGACTAATCTGGATCAGATTGTTGAGTGAACCGTGCCCGCCGGGGGTGAACTCAGCGTAGTAGTTAACATCCGTACCTCTCACGCCAAAGTCACGAATTCGAATCTCACCCGCGGACAGGTTACGAAAATACCCAAAAGGTATTTATTTATTTATTTATTTATTTATTTATTTTTGTCGTCAATCAATAGTAGACCGTTTTGTTACAATAGTGCTTACATTTTATGTTTCACTTATATATACAGTACGCCTTAGAAAACTAACACATCAGATTTACATTTTTAATGTTTTGAATCGTTCGTTATTATCTAATTGAATTGAAGTATTGTTTTAGTTTTGATTTGGTCATAGTGAAGTCTACATTTTCTCCATGCTTATTGTAAGTTGCCATCATCTGATTCAGAGGTCCAAATTTGGCGTAATTTGTACGATGATGGTTTGTTATAAATATATTTCTATTTCGTAGTTGCCGCGACGGTATGTAAAAATTAAGTTTTGACAAAAGTTCTGCTGAATCAATGCGTTGCGAAACAATATCATTTACGAATGATACTAATGCAAATTCACGGCGCTCTTTTAATGATTGGATGCTGATGAGCATGCAGCGGGCTTCATAGGATGGAAGCGGAAATCTTGTCCAACCTAATTTACGAAGTGCATACAGTAAAAATTGCTTCTGCACCGATTCTAGTCGTTCTTCATGGGTGACTGAAAATGGTGACCAAACTACGCTACAATATTCCAGTATTGACCTTACATATGCAATATACAATGTTTTTATTGTGTACGGATCATGAAAATTGTAACAGAATCGTTTTATAAATCCAAGCATATTATTTGCTTTGTTGATGATTGAATTGTAATGATCAATGAAAGTTAGTTTCGAGTCCAAGATAACTCCTAAATCCCTTGTTCTTTTACATTTTTCAACTGGCTGATTCCCTAGATTGATAGTTATGTCTGGGGTGTTTCGTTTCCTACTAAAAGCTATCGAATTACATTTTTTACGTTCAGCTGTAAAAGACTTTTGTTGCACCAAGTATAGAAATCATTTATTTCTTTCTGGAATGTCATGATATCTTCTTTGTTTCTTATTTCTAAAAATAGTTTCATGTCATCAGCGTAAATAAGAAATTTAATGTTTTTGAGAATAAAGGAAATGTCATTTACAAACAAAATGAATAAAAGGGGACCTAGGTGAGAGCCTTGGGGGACTCCAGAAGTGACCTTAATAGGATTTGATTTCTTCCCTTTGAATCTAACTATTTGTTGACGGTTAGTAAGATAGGATTCGAGCCATCTGAGGATTCCTGCCTCAATTCCCATTTTTCGCAATTTGAATAGAAGCATGGGTATGTCAATGCGATCAAAAGCCTTGCTGAAGTCAGTATAAAGAGCTTCTACATGGTTGCCATTGTCCATTGCTATCAGTGAGTAGTTGACGAATTCCAATAAATTTGTGCTAGTTGATCGTCCTTTGAAGAATCCATGTTGCTTCTTAGTCAGTCTGTTTTTGATTTGAGAAAACAATTTTTCATTGATAATTGCTTCAAAAAGTTTAGGAACGCAGGAAATAATGGCAATTCCACGATAGTTACAAATGTCCGATTTTTTCCACTTTTAAAAATAGGTACTAGATAGGAACTTTTCCAAAGTTTGGGAAAAATCCCAGATTCCAGTGACATATTAAAAAGCCAAAATAAAGGTGCTGTGAGTTCTAATGCTAAGTTCTTCATAAATACGGGTGGTATTCCATCAGGGCCAGAACCTTTGGAAACGTCTAATTTATTCAAACCTTCCAAAATGTCTTGAAATTTGACTTGACTAACTCCAATGTCCCTTGAAAATTCTGGGAAGAAATTGAAATATTCATAATCGCGATCTTCTTCATCAAACGTGGTATAGATTTCTTGGAAGAATGTTGCAAATAGATTGCAAATTTCTTCCGCGTTATCACCAACATTTGAGTGTAGATGCATTCTAGATGGGAAATTGTCAGATTTCAGCTTAGTTTTAACATAATTGAAGAATTTTTTTGGACAAGACTTAATTTCAAGTTCGGTTTTTGAATTATGCTCATCATATGCATTACTAATAGCTAGATTTAGTTCATCGCAAATCTTCAAATAGTATGTCAGATTATTACTGTTACAATCTCTTCTATACATTTTGTGGGCCTTTTGCTTCCGATTTTTTAAATTTTTTATTTCTTTATTATACCAAACTGGGTGGTTCGAATTACCTCTTCGCCTAATTTTTTTGAGTGGTACTTGTTCAACTACTATTTCAAACAATAATTTATAGAAAACCTCAACAGAAGTTTCAACATTTGCTTCATTCTTAAAAATCGTTTGCCAATCAATTCCGTTAAGTTTGTGTCTTATGATATCATAATTTGCTAAATGATATTGAAAGACCTCTTCATATTCATAGTCGTTGGGTTTTTCGTATTCATGAACAAATAAGGAAAGCCCATTGAAGTCAAGCTTAGCCTGTAACAGCTCCTGGCACGAGTCGCAGCATGGTAGTACATAGGAATTCACATCCACCAGGTTTTTGTCTCTCCTTCGTAGCGAACCACGGTGAACGGTCACTCCAATGCAGGCAGCGTGAAATTTACGTGGACAACCGGCACACGTCCACATTACCGAATCGATGGAAGTGTCAACAGTACAAATTTCGCAGTTCATAGCGTATGCAAAGGTAAAACTACTGAGTCAACAAAAATCAATTGAGTCAATTAAAATAAATATAATCGAATACGCGCACGGAACCGGCAGCAAATTAAAAACGCGTCCACACTTATCGACGATCGGCGAAGCAAAAAAAAGTTATTTGAGTGCCTACGACGGGAGATGAACCAGCCTAGTGCTGAAAGTCTCTATAATAAAGAGAAAAAAAACCGTGGCCGCCAAAATTCGTTTCTCAATAACAAAATCTCGAAGCTACGAATTACGAAAAGTTGTAGCACTGCCTGTCTTTGTAGAGCCAGAAGAAATTATCGATCGCTATTCAAAACTTACTCCTCTCGTTTGCGTGTGCGCGAGTTAACACCGTTGTCAACCGGACTTGGCAAATTCCACCAACGGTGCCATCGTCGTCAGTAATTTGGGTGACACACGGCAGAAGTAGTATCGAGCATCATCAGCATTTCAAGCGATCGGCATCGAGGGCAATCGATTGGACTACGAAATGATAGTACGATAAAAAGGTAGGTAGGCAATTCAATAGCGTGAGGTATTATTAAGCCTAGTACAGTAAATAAAGTTGAGCGTTTGCGTGCGCACGTGGTATCACCGTTTCGCGAGAACACTTAACGGTTAATTGTTTATTAAAGTCAACAGGTAAAATATTTGCCCCAATGACCGGCATCTTAAAACTAAAATCACAAAATTAAACAAACTGACAAAAAACACGTCTAAAACTACACTTATTTGTTTCTCTACGTACATTAAAATCAAATACTAGGTAACAACAATTAAAAAGACGACTCATGCTGCGCATTGGCTCATGGAGTCCATAGTTGGTTCTTGCCGCTGGAAGGCTCAGGAACGAATGTGCGCGTAGATTACGGCGGCGTATGTTGATGTCTAACATGCTGAGCAGTGAAGAACAATCAATGTTGCCTTGCAGGAGATCGCCAATAAAACAGGCTTTTGCCACGTTACGCCTTCCATCAAGTAGATGCAGGTTGATGAGCTGGCACCGACTGCTATAGCTGGGTAGATTGAACGGGTCTCTCCACCTGAGATTACGTAGGGCAAATCGAATGAATTTCCGGTGGATGGCCTCAACACGCTGGATTCCATTCTGGTAATAGGGAGACCAGACAACAGAACAATATTCCAGAATAGGGCGGACGATTGCGCAGTAAAGCGATTTCAAGCAGTAAACATCCTTAAATTTTTTGGCAAAACGGAACAGGAACCCTAACTGTGATGACGCCTTAGACACGACGTATGCTACGTGGTCTTTGAAAGTCACTTTGGAATCGATGAAAATCCCCAAGTCCTTAACCGTCGTTTCGCGCTGCAGCTCAAGCCCTGCCAAAGCATAACTGAATTGGTAGAGTTCACGTTTACGGCCAAATGAAATCACCGAGCACTTGGACACATTCAATGTCATCCGGTTGATGCGACACCATTCAGCGAACGAACCCAGCTGTTGTTGCAGAAAAACGGCGTCTAGTGGATGCTTTATCGCGTAGAACAGCTTATAATCATCAGCGTATGAAAGTTTTAGGCATTTGAGGATGAGATTGACATCGTTCATGTAAAGCAGGAACAAAAACGGCCCAAGGTGGCTGCCTTGGGGCACGCCGGACAAAACTGGAAATGGTGACGAAACGTGATCACCGATTCTGACGGACATACTACGATTGGTCAGGTAGGATCGCAGCCAGATAAGCAAGTTGTTGCTCATTCCTAATTTATCAAACTTGGCTATTGCTATCTGGTGGTTCATTTTATCGAACGCAGCGGAAAGATCCGTGTATATAGCATCTACTTGATTATCGCTTTCAAGCTGCTTGACCAAGAAAGAGGTGAAGCACGTCAAATTAGTGGATGTCGAACGTTTGGGAATAAATCCATGCTGATCCGGTGAAATATAGTGCGCGTAGCTCTGCACTAGCTTCCGAAGAATTATTATCTCAAACAATTTGGATACTGCACTTAATGCAGCTATGCCCCGGTAATTTGAGACCAGTCTCTTGCAACCTTTCTTAAACACTGGGAAAACATATGACTGTTTCCAACAGCTCGGAAATATGCCAGTGGACAAAGAAAGATTGAACACCTTTGCTAACGGAGACGCAAGCAATTCCACGCACCGTTTCAGTACAAGCGATGGAATACCGTCCGGACCACATCCCGTTGAGGACTTCAATTCCTTGCCAGCTGCAATAACCATGTCATTGGTGATGGCGTAATGCATTCCGGAGGCAGGAAGACGGGGCACATTACTGGTGGCGAGCGCGATATCCTGCGGGTAAAGAATGTTAAAGAATGAACGTGTAGCCGGTCCGTTGTCGGTGTCGGAACTCGATCATGCGTTACTAGGTCTTATAAGTCGTGTGTGCAAGAAGACGCGTACGGTCCAAAAATGAAGCAACTTGCGAGAAATGAAGCCGTAAGCACAAAATCCAAGTTACGTTTCCTGAACCCAAAATTCGTCGATGGATCGATCCAAATTGACCATCGCCGTTGACAAGTGGCACCCAGACTGATCGTCTCTTGTGAGCACCTGTAAACCGTTAACGGCCGCCCGAAACTTTTTTCTGTCATCTCTCCGTCGTCGCTTCTGGCCACTGAATGGTTGGAATCTCCAAGCAGTCATCCAAGCAGTCGTGCATCCCACAAATCGTTGGAGCAACTGATGGGCAATCTCCCACCGGTGCAAGTAACCAGAGCGTTCCCGTTCGAGAATGTTGGAGTGAAGAGCAGCTCATGTCAAGGCGTATGTGGCAGTTTATGTGTGCCTGTCCGTCAAGACAGTCCACCTTGATCTCGTTCCTGATTTGTCATTTGAGGCATTCATCGCTAGCTTGCACCGATTTGCGGGAAGACGTGGCAGGCCTAATAACATCTACTGTGGCAATGGCTGCAATTTAATGGGAGCTGAATGCAATATTGGAGCCCAATACGCAAAATACTCTAGAGAATCGCCTGTCCCAGTGACCACATGTCCAGAGTTTGTCTCAGCAGAATTGGCAGCGCTGGCACAAGGACTACCTCAGCACACTCCACAACTGCTACGGCTGGTCGTATGGTCAACGGCCAACCTTGTACAGCAACTCCATAAAATACCGATATATAGAGTCTCAGAGCCTCGTGACAAATGGGAGTATTGTTCCTTATCTCAAAATATTAGACGAGTTCTTTTTTATTTTGGCCTCAGGGTCACCCTTTTCATGTTAGGGCGGTTTCATATATCGATTTAGTTTTAGTTTTTTTTCAAATGTTGAAACATTTAATGAAAGATTAATAAACATTAACTAAAGAAAATATATGATGGCTTTGAAAAATTGGAGTTTGATATGGTAAAACATTGATTGTATTTGTATGTTGCCATTTTCATGCTGGCTGACTAGAGGGCGCTGTACAATTTTATATTTTTTCTTTAAAATTTAGACTGTGTTACACAATATATTGAAAAATTTGAGGAGAATGTTTTGTTATTGTTGTTAAGGATATTATAATAGTGAAGGGATACTTTAAAGTAAACTGACAATAAAAATTCTATTTTAAATTGACATTTGTTTTTTCTTTATGATAGAGATTTTCAGCTCTGAGCCTTATTAAATTACATTCTGTATGATTGTTGTCCTGCTGCAATTTTAGAAAAAAGCCTGCTGAAGTAACAATTGCCAAAAAAAATTAATTTAAAACTACTATGACCTGAAAAGTATAATTCATATATCAAATAATTTTAATGTTAACGTTCATAACATACAATAAACTAATAGAATGACGTAACAAAATAATAGAATGAGAAGCCGGTCATCCTTCCATCGATAGAATTCGTCATTTTCTGCTATTGTGGTATTAACCATTAACGATTTAGTATGGTTAATATTTGTATCCAAAAGAATAATTATCAGAGATTATTATTTATTAGCTTTTAAAACATACCTAACATTCATTGGTCCATTGACAGGACACAAAAACAATCCTGAAGCGTCATCCAGGCTCGAACATTTTTGTCTCAATTTGCTGTGTAAATTTTTAAAAGCAAACCGTTAAAACATCAGCGCTGCCTCGTATTGGTTTCACCAAACTAAAACTGAAAGACTATCAAATCTAGATGTGCCTAAGTGGCGCTTTCAACATATGATGAACCAAAACTAACAGAAAAGAGCAGTTATTTTAAAATAGCAGATACAGAAATTTACACATGGAGGGCACTCCAGCTTGGATGTCTTTTCTCTGTGATAGAAGTTCGCACCCCGCCACTTCGCCATTGTCAAATTGACAACATTGCCCAGTGTGCGTGTGTGTGTGTGTGTGTGTGTGTGTGAGAGAGAGAGAGAGAGAGAGAGAAAATGAACCACACCGTTGACGAAACACGATAACAAAACACGACGAGTCTCTCTTTTGACGTAGGGACTGTTCAGGAAATAAACCACTACAACCAGTAATTTTATCTAATGTTGTATACCCCGTATCCTCTCTTTACTGCAGTTACTCGAGTTACTCCATCACCATTGAGAATTGATTTAATATTCTGTCAGAGGCTTTAGAAGAATGTTTTAATGGATTAAAAAGTGTTACCCTTTCTGCAAAATTTCACCTCCAGCTCTTTCGGGCTCTTTCTAGAATCTAGTTTTGATTTTACTGTTCCTAGCATTAATTCGGGGTAACATGCATTCCCTTGTTTAGGAGGGGGGGGGGAGCTTGGCGTTGTCCATGACAACAGGGCAGTTATTTTTTTAAATTTCTGTTACGATTTCAATTTGTTAATTTTTGAAAACAAGGAAAGCGACATACATTGGGTAACCCCTGGATCAAGAAAGCAGACTTGACCTATCTGCTCATATAACCCTCAAGTGGTTATGATAAAATACAATCTACTGTAAAATCTCCAAGAAATCGCAAAAAGACGCTTGCTAGACATATTTTATTCCTTACTTCAAACAACATTTTACCGCCTGAGTAAATACAGGTCAACGAAATAGCTATTTATTCTCAATTTGATCTGCCTATTGATTGGAACCACATACAAGACAAGATCTAAGAAGGAATGGTGATCACTAGTGGATTGTAACAGATTTGCGTTGTGCGTTATACCAATGGAAAACTCCTAGACTTGGCTTTTGTAAGCTAAAGAAATGAAATTGAGTTGTTTGAAGCACCATTATAGATTTTACCCCTGGACCGTCACCACAAGCCGTTCGTCAGACGTGTGAACACACGAAGTTACTCAGAAAGTGTTCACATAACTACGGAAGACCTCGATTTCGATTTCAACCGATGCGACTACGATTCAGTTTTTGAAGATCTACGTTCACTAAACTGGGAGGAAAATTTTCACGGTGCCGACGTCAACGCTGCGGTTGCCACCTTCTACGGCGTGATTTCAGAACTATAAGCAGACACTGTCCTTTGCGAAAACGTTATCCTCGCCACCCAAACAACCAACCATGGTGGAATTGACATCGGCGTATCGTTCTTCGTGAAGCTTACCGCCAGTATTTGCGTCATCTAACTGCTGAAAACAACTCAATTCTTTGCAGCCTCGAGGCTGAATACGCCGATTGTGTATATTCTTCTTTTCGTGAGTATATTTAGATATAAGAGTGACAAAACATACAATAATAACTGTAACTAAAGGTCTACACATGATTGACGTCAAATAAATTTTCCAAATCCAAGACGAGGTTAAGGTGGATCCCTCCTTTTTCTGGCGCTTTATTAAAAGCAGAAAAGACACACAGTCGATCCCGGCGGAAATGTCTTTCGATGGCTCAACCAGTCGAGGCAGCGAAGGTTCTGTAGAACTTTTCGCTGATTTTTCAAATCTGTCTATGATGCTGTCTCTCGGTCGAGTTCTCCGGAGTTGTTTAATTACTTTTTGCAGTTCTATCCAAGACGAGGTTAAGGTGGATCCCTCCTCTTTCTGGCGCTTTATTAAAAGCAGAAAAGACACACAGTCGATCCCGGCGGAAATGTCTTTCGATGGCTCAACCAGTCGAGGCAGCGAAGGTTCAGTAGAACTTTTCGCTGATTTTTCAAATCTGTCTATGATGCTGACTCTCGGTCGGGTTCTCCGGAGTTGTTTAATTACTTTTTGCAGTTCTACGGAGTTGTTGAATTACTTATCATCATACGATATATAATTTTCGTGTCCAACCTTCATCGTAGCAGATGTCACTAGTGCACTGAGAACTGTTGACCCTTCGAAAGGTCCCGGGTCAGATAGGCTACCTCCCGTTTTTATTCGTCGATGTGCTGAACTACTTGCACGCCCTGTGTGTTGCTATTCAACCTATCGCTATCGGGGCTACCTTTCCGGATGTATCGAATTGTCTGCGGTCTCACCCATACACAAAGCAGGAATCATCCATGATGTAAAGAATTATCAATCTTTTTCGATTCATTGCTGCTTTGCGAAGACGCTTGAACTCTTGATTCACGAGAGCTCTTGTATTCTGCTATCGCAATATCAGTACGGCTTCGTGAAGAATCGCTCTACTGCTACAAACCTAATGGCATATGTTAGCGCACTGAACTCCAGTTTGGAAAAGCGCTGCTTAGTTGACAGTATTTACGTAGACTTTTCCAAAACGTTTGATAAAGTACTTCACGAATCACAATGAAAAAGCTCGAGAAACTAGGATTTCCAAATTGGCTCATCATGTGGTTACGGTCATACCTACTATACAGATCCGCCTACGTGCAGTTTAGCTTCATTAAGTCAAGTTGTTTTGCAACACCTTCCGGCGTGCCTCAAGTTATCCACCTCGGTCCCTTGACATTCACTCTGTTCATCAACGGCTTGAACCACCGTCTGAATTCGCATCACCTTATGTATGCCGACGATCTAAAAAATACCGGATGATCAGCTAATTGGTTGAATGTGCAGCTTTACAGCAAGATATTAACACCATAGCGAGTTGGTGTGTTACAAACGGAATGGAGATGAATGCGATGAAATGTAAGGTGCTAAGTTTCAGTAAATTTCAGAGGCAACTGATAAACGATTACGGAGTAATTATAGACTTGGGAGTAGTATTGGACTGCAAGCTAAGTTTCAACGAACACATCACTGCAACCACTGCGAAGGCTTTTGCCATGCTTGGATTCATACGCCGAAATGCATCCGAGTTCCGTGATGTGTATGCATTGAAAGCACTTTATTGTTCGTTCGTTCGAAGTATTACGGCGATTACCATGTAACGATCCGGTTAAGCTGCCCCGTATGGACATCGCCAATTATTGAGATTGGAATCGCTGCGCCAGCGGCGTATTTATTTACAAAAAATGTTTGCATTCGATTTACTAAGCAACCGAAATGACTGCCCGGTTCTTCCGCAGCAGGTGAAATTCTTCGTTCCTGCGCGTCGAGACCTCGTCGAGAACTAGTATTCGGCAAATGACATAGATTTAAGATTGGTTCAGTCTGTGCAGCATAGCTGAAGACGTAGTAAATAATTAAGTTCATATACTTAAGTGAACGTTACAGAAACATCAGATTCAGTTTAAAAATCGACGGGTTACTCAGGGGATTTTCATTTCTTGCCTAGAGAAAAGTATTTTTCAATTAAGTTTTTGTTGATTTATGTGTTGCGAACTCAAACTTCATCTTAGAATAAAAATAAAAATATTTAAAAATATTTTAGGCAAATTAAAATATTCAATTATGATGATTGTCGTTGAATGATTGTCGTTTAAGATTTTGAAATAAACTTCTAGGTCGTAGCTTGTGGAAACGGGAATTTTTAAGTTTATTTTAGGCAAGTCTGGTAAGTTATTAGGAGTATGTGGTTTCATGCAGTTCTGATTACTGGTTCTTTTTGTTCCAAAATGATTTTCATTTTGTTTTTAGATCAAATCAAAACATGCCAAGAATAAATTTTGAGGAAAATTACAATTACGTCATGTACAGCAATTAAAATTTATGCATGTCACTCAGTATCCAGTAATCAATATTTTGGTTGAAAATTAGCTTACGAGTTAGTAAGTAATAATGAGGGTTGATCACTGCATGAAATTTGCAAAAGTTTTATATTTCGGGAGAAAAAAACTACAAAAACTATAAAAAAATACTTTTTCTATCTGGAAAAATGGCACTACTACCTCTTATTACATTAAGCGACTGTAGAAGTTGTTACTGGGGCCCACACTCACAAGCCAAAAAAAAATATACAGTGGGTTTGTTTGTTTGTTTTCTCAGCCGTTACCACGGTTCACTTGAAAAGTTAATAATGGAGAAGAAATTGAAAATGAAATTATCGGTTTAAAATCATCATTTTCCTCTTACCACTAGAGTATCGATTACTCAAAATTCTATAACTAATCAATCAAAAGAGCAAATTTATTACCAGTGGAAAAGATTCAGTACATCTCAACAGCAACAAACAATTTCTTCGAAAAGTTTCCACAGTTTTAGGCACTTGTTTCCGGTATAACACTTCTTGATTTCAACTACATGAATCGCTTCTAAAGCCTAAATTTCCACATCGAATACAAAACGGAGCGTCCAGTTCCTTGGGCGATACCTAACAGCAGTTTGTTTTGAATCATGAATTAATTTATCACCAATCTCGCAACATCTATATTCCAGCCTCTTTCTTGCTTTGTTGTCCATTTATAAACAACCACCTTCCGGAGTCGACCTCTCAAGTTGTGTTTATTGTTTATTTGGGATACGCTTCGAAATTGCAAACCTTTCCCCTACAGATGGTTGTTTGTTTTGCTTCAGTTGGAGTGTCTAAGAAAAATATTATTTTCTCATTTCCACTCTCCTGGTTGGCTTCTGCAAGTTGAGCTAGTTCAGACCGGTGTTTTAGTAATATTTTATTAAAGACTTAACGTGTCCACAAAATCGTTGCACATTTCAACATATGGAAATAGAACGCTTTGTTTGCTCCGCTGTAACAAACATCTAATTTCATTGAAAACATTGTACAACTAGCAGACCGCCTGATATTGGGCATAAAAATACGAAGTAATGAAGAATATTATTAGGAAACATTATTCTTTAAATATTGCCCCCAGGAAAGCAAACCCCATTATTGGACATCATCTTCTTCTGCCTGCTATCAATTATGTTGAATGTTCTTAATGCACTTCAACAGTTGAGCTTTCTATGGCAGGTATTATTTGTATTGGTATAATTTTGGGGCACGTAAAATCATATCCTGGAAGTTGAGAACTTTTTCTTTACGAAAAATCTATGCACCAGCTGCTATGCATTTACCGACTGAGCTAAAGGAGGACTATTTATTGAACTTAAGTAAATAAAATTAGTAGGGTTGGCAGAGAAAGTTCTTTTTTTAGTAAATATGTGATGTTTTCCTACAAATCCGAATTGAGAGCCAGCAACATAGATAACTTAAGCTACATGAAAGTAACAAAACGAATTGAAAGAAGAATTTGAAGAAATTTCATTTTTTATGAAAAAACAACATAATTTCATTACGGGTAGTGTTCACTTAACATGCATTATTTTAGATTCAACTAAGCTAGAAATAATAAATCGTTGTTATTAACATACCGTTTCCATACATCTTTTTTAATTAAAAAAAAGACTCTGAATTCATAATCCATCCTTATGGTGCTGCTCCATATTAAGTGATTAAAACATCATAAGCCTTGCTAAAACTAGTCTGTCGCCCCAAAACCGTGACAGAGATTTTTAAACAGAAATGATGATGTGAGGAACCATACTACTCTGCCAGATAGACTAATCTTACCTAATCTCTGGAAATGTAAAAAAGAAACTACTCTCATGCTCTTCCACTCACTTGAAAACTGTCCAACTAGAGCTCGAACACAAGAAACACAAATAATAGGATCCGATTGTGAATGCGAAAAGACAAACCGGCTCGTTACGGTCCTTTTTTGGGTGCTATTCCGTTCCAAGTATCTGCACATGAAAATCACAAGTTCTTCCATATCTTGCTTCACACCCGCATGTAACGGGAAAAGTGGATGAAAATAAATGTGTAAACAGTTTTTTTTCTCCTTCTACCTTCCGCATAGCTCCAGAGAGCTCTGTTTTATGGTGGGGTAGGAAAACAGGAATTTATATGCTGCTGACCAGACGATTTTCCGACAGAGATTGAAAGACATTAGTGTATTTAGCCAAAGTGTGGACATTATTAAATTTAGGGTATTAATCTCAGACACATGCATCTGCCGAAAATTTCTCCGCTTGGTCGTTGGTTGTCGGTCCATGCAGGAGCACATAGAAATGGACACATGCTTTGGCACAATTTGGGCGAAACATCTTGATAAAAAATGTGAAGGGAAGCAAATGTAACGTGATAGGGGATGGCTAAAGGAGAGCTATAAATTTACCCTCAATTTATTTCAACTGTGAAAATGATAATATTTGGCTACTCTTGCAGCACTGTTTTTTATGCGCTACAATAATGGCTTTCTTATGGGTCAGTTTTGTTATATTACTGTTATTTATCGCTTAATAGAGTATTGAATTAGATGGATGAAGCATAGCTTAACAGTCTAAAACCATGTTGTGTCGCTGATTAAAGGTGTTTTTATTCTATGATAATCTTAGGCTGCGAATGGGTAACAGCTTGATAGAAGTATTATATCGCTCCAGCCATTTTTAAACGGTTTTTGCGGTTTCTGCGTGTGTTGGTTCCTCCCTTAGCTCAGTCGGTTAAGGACCAGCTACAAAGCAACACCATGCTGGAGGTAGTTGGGTTCGATTCCCAGTCTGGTCTAGGAATTTTTAGTTAGGGAACATTTTTCAATTCCCTGAGCAAGGAGTATAATTCTACTTTCCACGCAATCATACTAATGCAAAAATTGTACTTAGGATCAAAAGCTGTTAATTATTAACTGTGGAAGTGCATTTAGAACCCCAACCTGAGAGCAAGCAATAAGTTTGAAATGCTAAAGAATAAGAAGCATGTATTGACTCAACAATGCATACACTGATAGGCAAAATAAAGTGCCCACCTCTTCGTTTTTTCAATTTCTCTCAATTACTTGGTTCAAATTAAAGTAAACACAGTGTAGCTTTTTTTCTTATTTTGCTTTTATATTCTTTTTAAGTTTCACTTATGGAATACTGAAAAAAAGGAGTTTTACTTAAAGAAAAAAAAATCAATTTGTGTTGAAAAAAAAACAGCGACAAAATAAAGTGCCCACTTCAAAAATCGATATTTTTCGATAAGTTTCCATTGTAAGACCCCTCGATTGTTTATGTTTTGATATTTTGACATGTTTTGAAGCAAACGGCTCAACCTGGTGCATTTGTATACGTGATCGCATTTGATTCAATTGAAAAAAATGGAGAACGCAGTGCTTTCGAAAGCAATTCCCTTGTATATCCGAAAATTGGTCGTTCGTGATGTGTAAAACGGTGAATCGCACAATATCATTGAGGTAGCGGTTGGCAAAATTCTTCTGAAGCTTAAAACATTTGGATCACTGGTGGATTGCCCTGGCAGAGGCAGGAAGCGGAAAACGAATGCGAGAACGGACACCAAGATCATGCGCGAAGTCAAGAAGAACCCGAAGGTAACTGTTCGCGAGATCCAGGAAACCCTTCAGTTATCAGTTTCCGGTCGAACTGTTCATCGCCGTCCGTAGCACAGGGGTTGAATAGCAAACTTGCCCGGAAGCGCCCATTTATCAGCAAGGCAAACAAAGTCAAACGGCTTAAGTTTGCTAAGGAGCATGCTGATAAGCCCCTAGAGTTCTGGAAAACGGTTCTCTGGATGGACGAATCAAAATTCGAGCTGTTTAACCGAAAGCGGCGGGTTCGTGTTTGGTGCAGATCGGGAGAGGAGCTTCAGGAGCGCCACATCCAAGGCACGATGAAGCATGGAGGAGGAAATGTGATGGTCTGGGGGTGTTTTTCGTGGGGTGGAGTGGGAAGCATTGTGAAAATCGACGGGATAATGACGGCAGATTCTTACATCAACATCCTGCGAGAAAATCTGGAGGTTTCGCTGATCCAGACGGGCCTTGAAGAGAAGTTCGTATTCCAGCAGGACAACGACCCGAAGCATACTACCAAGAAGACCAAGTCTTTCTTCCGGTCTTGTCGGATCAAACCGCTGGAATGGCCTCCACAAAGCCCGGACCTTAATCCCATCGAGAATTTGTGGGCGATTCTCGATGGCAGGGTTGACAAAACTGGTGTTACCAATAAAAATAATTATTTTGAAGCCCTGGAGCGCGCCGGGAAGAGCTAGATCCACAGCACCTAAAGAACCTGGTCGAGAGCATGTCGAAGCGCCTGCAGGAGGTCCTGAAGGCCAAAGGAGGACACATCAATTATTGAAATGCTTTTATTTTACGTTAATTTATGTTTTCTGAAGTCTAAATGAAGTGGGCACTTTATTTTGTTACTGTTTTTTTTTCAACACAAAAAATTAATAACTGTGGAAGTGTATTTAGAACCCCAACCTGAAAGCAGTAAGTAAAACTCCTTTTTTTCAGCATTCCATAAGTAAAAACTTAAAAAGAATATAAAAAATAAGATAATAAAAAAATACAATGTGTTTACTTTAATTTGAACCAAGTAAATGAGAGAAATTGAAAAAACGATGAGGTGGGCACTTTATTTTGCCTATCAGTGTATGTAGGATGAGAGAATCCTGCAGACATAATTTGTGCCGTGAGATGTAGCACGCATTGCTGTTGTTCAATACCCCTTGTTCGATGAGTCCAGACGAACAGGATTGGCTTTCAGCTTCTTAAATTTGGAAGAAGATTTTCATCCCGTATATCTCGAAGCTATGAGCTTGTCAACAGTTTTACCAACATTTACAATTTTAACGATTAATATCATCAGTCTATTTTTAGTAAGTCTATACTGACCGTAGTAGTATTTTGTATATTCAGTAAGTGTTACCTACGCATGACCGCTTGGATCCACAGACTTTGACATAATTCAAAACCGTGAAACCAAAAAAGACCGTTGTGGTGGTCAGCTCACCCCGATTGAATTTATAGAAGTAATAAAAACGTTGGTGCGTCTATTTCAGCACGAGATATTTTCACAAGAAAAAGCAAATATGTCGAGCGGTGCAGAAGTACGAGAATCATCGAAGGTCTTTTCCTTGCACTCGAAACATAAGGAAGGAATTCTCTGGTGTTAGTGGTTAGTGGTTTGATGGCAACTCGTTGCATGCATGTATACATTCTTGACTATCGGCATCCGTTCACGTATATCATCACCGTGCACTTTTAGCAAAAACTGCTGCATAATTGCCCAGTGCACATGTAAACGTTGAAATTGTTTCGACTACGCTCCATAGTTTTGGAAGTTTTTCATAATTTCATATTAATCTATTATTATATTTATTTAAGTCGAGTTATTAGTACGAGACACTGAAGAAGTCTGCACATTGTAGTCGAAATACGCGTATCTGTCAAGATAGGCAAAGGGAGTTGAAATTAAATGGAAAATACTAATTTTTCTTCTAATTTCTAGTTACAGGTATTCCACTAAATAGCTCATACCCTCTAGGATTCATATTTATTTAGTTATCCATATAAATGAAGGAACATCATATAATTTCCATCAGCTGGCCTTAAACAAAGATCGGCCTGGGTTCTAGCAATTTCATGAACATAATCGTAGCGGATTTTTATTTTACTTCCATTGTATTGTGTTATTTTAAATATCATGTCTTGATTCATTCATCTATGTTTTTTTAACATAATAATTTATTTATTTGGTTATTTATTCATATAATAATTATTATTTTTTATTTATCAATTCATTAATGAATTTATTTATTTATCAATATATTTACTTGTCCAATTACGATCGATTACGTATTTTGCATAAAAATATAAAGTATTTTACCTGTAAGTGATATTCAGCTAGTTTTCCATTTGCTTCGATACGTTTAAGATGTATCTTGAAAAATTACACAACTTATATAAAATCAGATACTCTCGAGGGATATGGATGTAATATAAGTCTATAAGTACCAAATTGGGTCTATTCATGGATGCAACATCGCAACTTCGTTCGAAATCTTGCCTAAGTAGATTAACTCGACTAGATGGATCAGAACTGAGAATAAGCAGTTGTGGTGGGGAGAAATTATCCATTTTCTTACAAGCAAATTATCTTACTATTGATTGCAAGAAGGATTTTTGTTTTGGCAGCTTTTTCCCGGTCAGTCTCCTCCTTCCGGGTACGCACCCGCTTGCGTTGTCTAGACCTCGCTGTCGAGAAAAAAAAAATGCTGCTATTCAATTCGATTTACACATTTGAGAGCATAATTCAAGCTTACCTAGCATAGGGCTTGCAATTTGCTTTGTACTCCGACTTTTATGGGCTCGTTTCGGAGGCATTTTATAATAAAAATTTGATTGCGCTGCGGAATCCAACACGGACAAGAACGAAATCTCATTAGAATATGGCGATTTCTTTGCGAGCTTTGACAGCATTTTTTAAAGTCGGGCGTCTACTGGGTGTGGTGATGGAGTCATATTTGATATAATGTCAACATCAGACACACACCACACGACATTGACTTCTTGTTTGGACGTACTCGTAGATATTTATCACACTGTCACAACATCAGTGCACCCTGGCTAACGTCAATCATGTTCAAGGTGATTATAAGACCACCGTCTAGGTGGAAACATTATGCATTTATACTTCTTTTCGCTCGTGCTTTGGCGTATTAGCGCATCACAGTGTAATTACTGCGCACCACAATGGATGTCAGATTAAAGTTGATTACGAAAAAGATTTTTCATTAGGGCCTAACTGAAAAACACAAACAATGGATTCGTCCGCAAATTGCTCGTTACACAAAGGCCATTCATGTAAGCCTCCAGTTCTATCGGATAGGTGAACTCTCCCTCTTCGAAATGATCGTGGTGGATTAGTTAAACGAATTGTCCACGGCGAGAAATTCACGAAAAAAGCCATTACGTTTGTCAGTTAGGCCCGAATGAAAAATCTTTGTCGATTTAGAGAATAGATAGAGTATTTAAAATCAATAACACATGTAATATTCTTAGTTTTTACCTGCACCAACACACTCACCTTGATCTCCATATCGCTCTCGTGTGAAAACAAAACAAAAATAAATATGTGTGTCGAATGTTTGGCTGGTTGCGGTTATTCGGTACATGTAAAATATGAGTAATTCAAGGAACAATAAGCTGTTTTCTAAAAATCAATGTTCACCATATGCTCGTCGATTCCAAGAAAGTGAAAATTGTATCTATACATCAATTCAAGTGAATTAATTTGTTTTTTACCTTAGGTAAACAAACGGGCCCCTTTAGTGGCATTAATGACAGCTTCGTCGGGGTATCATTAGGAACTGACCGATAGAAGGTTGCTCTGGATACTGATCCTGTTCATGCCCACCCTGGCAATTCGTCAGAGGAATCGCAACAGTTGCAGGTAAGCAAAGTATTAATATTTTTTTCGATAAACACTAATTCGCATAACAGGGTATTGTTGTCAGATCCTCGAGTTTTTCGTCGAAGATAAAACCACCGAAAACAACGGCGACAAAACTACAGGTGATTATATCTTGTGTGTACAATGTATTCATGTTTCTAAGACTTTTTTATGTGTAAAAGGTTCTTTCTCATCCTTCATCCGTCCCTATGCTAAATGGCTGTGATGAGCAGCATGACTCTCATCATACGAATGCTCCGAGCTCTGGAGCCAGTATCTTTGAATGCAGTTCATCTAAGGAACACGAAACCAACGCATCATTCGACCCACATATTGTTGATAACGTTCCAACAGAGGAAGATGATGCTGCTTTTTTCACAGCACAGAGGACGGTGAATCAGATTTTGACAAATTTGATGAATCCGATGATAGGGAGGTAGTTTGTTTATAGTTAGGATTATAAGATTGTAACTAATTTTAATTATTTACGGACCTCTTCCTGGTTCGAAGACAAGCTACATAAGGGCTAAGATGTAACAAAAATTGAAATGCTGGTTATGCTGCTTCATATTTACGTCAGACATAACCGGTCTAAAGCAGCGCTGGAAGATATTCTACGATTGATCAACGTGATTGTGGGATTTTTGGGTTAGGATTACTGTTCTAGAAAAAATGTTTATTTGTTCTTTAGATTATGTTCTTTGGGTTGATTAAAGCCATATGGAATAAATAAGGTTTGTTTAAATATACAATTTATTTCATTATTCTTTTCAAACTTACATCGAAACATCGTTGAAAACAAAACAAAAATCCCTTTGAAAAACTAGAACAAGAATAAAACGCTGTTTTAACATTGTTCTGAAAAATTCGTTAACTCGGAACAATTCAGTTCACAGTAAATGTACAATGTTTTTCATTGTGACAATAAGAAACATTGTTTAGTTACAGTTTTCATCGCTAAAAAACATTGTACTTTTTTCACGGGTTGATTTTTTTTTATTTGGTTTATTTTGGTTCCCAACAGGTTTTTTTTAAGAAAAAAAATAAAAAAAAAATAACTGGAAAAAGAATGAACATTCATAAAACTAATTTACATAAAAAAAACGAGAGAGGAGAAAATTACTCATTGTTACTTGGAACCTTTTGAAAAGTCATGCGAACAATGATTATACACAGGAGATTTAAAATTTACTAGTTTCACTGCACTCACGAAGTTTACCAAGCACAACCACGTTGCAATTCGTTTATTCGTAGTAAATTGTGTTAAATTCATCAACAGTAAATTATCGGGCCTTAAGAAATTCACAGGGGCCCGTGCACCCGTCCACCCGAAGTGAAATGCGCCCGCACACGTATCGATAAATAAAGGCACTTAAAAATGAGCACATCGTACTGTTGTACGATGTGCAATTTGCGTTCAACTAATCGGTGTTCATGTGTCCTGCAGTTCACATTCTGACGCGCATTTAGCTGCGGTCTTCATCGATCCACGAGCCGAGTGATCCTCTGCCTAGTGTTTGTTTTTGTTTTCGTTTAGTTCAAAAGCAACAGATGTAAAACACTTGTTCGGGGTATATCCCGCGGCAGCGCCCGAGTATGCACGCTGCGGATGGAGTTGGCAATCTTAGCGGACTGGTTAGCGTTTGGCGGTAAATGAGCACGATCAAGCCGGCACTCTTGTGTGCCCTAGGGGGTTCCTTTCACCCGCTCTCTCTTAGCATATTTGATTCTAGCAGAAAATGCTGGCTACTCCTAAGGTTGCATGTGAATAAGAAGTTTGTAACCATTTTTCAAACCCGGTCACGAACCAGGCCGGGTGGCTAATTCCAACAAATATTTGGTTTTTTTCGGTTAATTAAGGCACAAGAAGGAAAAATACAGAGGCAAAGAAAAAATATGTGTAAAAGAGAAAGAGAGAGAGAGAGAGAGAGAGAGAGAGAGAGAGAGTAATAAGAGAAAAAAAATAGAAAATATATATATACAGCGATTCAACGGGAAAAGAATAGAGTTGAAAAAAAAAGATGGCCGATTTTGCTCAAAATCGCTTGGTATGTTCTTCATCGAAAATAATAAGACCCGTATTTTTTTATTTTTTTATTAGGGTGATCATGTTCGATATAGGATTACCAGAAAAATCGACATTTTTCGATTTTTTTTATTTAAAAAAAATCATAACTTCTGAACCGCTTGATCGATTTGCAATGTTTTTTTTTGGAAATAGAAAGATAATTACTTTTTGTTTTTATCAAAAATATTGATTAAAATAATTAAGGTACTCAAACTTGAAAAAATGGTCAATATATTTGTTTTTTATGATTTTCAAAATGTTGGACCACAACGACTATTTATTTTTATATTTTTTTATGAATATTCAAACATTTTTACATAACATATCAAAAAATCTGAAATGTTCTTCAAGCCGTTTTTGAGTTAAATTTTTTGAAAATTTCAAGTTTTTTGCCTATACACACATGGAATGAGCATCATTATCCATCACTTCAAAATAACTGCAGGAATCATTTCATTGAAGTTCTCAAACTTATTCCTAATAAATTCATGATAACCATGTTGACAAATCTAGTTTTATTTGTGAAGTAATGTACCCATTATAAGAAGGGGAGGCTGGTCCAATTCTGACCCTATTAAATGTAAGAACTAGAAATCAGCCTCAAATTGTTTAAAAGCAGAGACCAACATTGCTAGGGTTTACTCAGCCATGGTTTACGCTATAACTGGAGCCACACTGGTCCATTAGCGTCCATATTCAGCATGAGTGCTCATAGGGATGGCAGAGGCACACATTCCGAATTTGAGTTGTAGCGTAAACCACGACTGAGTAAACTTAACTCATATGTTGAATTATTCCACGGTTCCAGGGTCATTTTAAGTGAACCGATCCGAAACTAGAATACACATTTTTTTAGCGTGTAGAACATTTTTTCTCAAATTTTGTCAATTTTGAAGTCCAAAAAACACAATTTCTATGACCAATGCATTCTACGTTGAAATTCTTTGTGTAATGAAAGCTTTCCATTGGTATTATTAAAAATTTGGCAACCAGCGCTGTCCGAGAGAATCTTGGGAGGTCAGAATTGGCCACAGGGTCAGGATTGGACCAGGCTCCACTATATTGAGGAATTGGAGCTCAAATCTCAAAGCTTTAGACTACAAGCAAGGGTTTTCTCAGATTACCTTCAATTAAAACTCAGCATTTAATTTGATTATTAAATTATGATGGCGCTTCAACTTTAATTATTCCTACGTTGTGTTTTAAAGAAAGAACTGGACTTGGCACAACTGTCTGTTTCAAACGAGACTAACTAACTGACTTTATTTTGGGCTGATTATGTACATATAAATTATTCTGATGGCACGGTCGGGTATGCCGTCTCACCAGCCGAACGAACGCGGCTGCCAGAACGATGGAAAACCTCGTCTAACATGCGCCCGCCAGCACCAGCTATAGGCAGTGAGAAGGTAAATCTCACTCCGTGCTGCCAAAGCCATAGTTGCTACAACATACCCGCCGCCTTGAACGACTGTGTTCAAAACAAAACAAAACAAACAAAATCAAACAATGATTGCTTTCTAGCTCTAACAGGTAAGTACAATATTCACTAATTATATAGTTCTTTCTTAGTATTACAGGTAAATATTCACTCTTGTTGCTCGGACTGATGATCGTTGACTCGTTGTTCATACTCGATGGTGGATTCCGGAAGCGGCAGCAAGCAGATTTTGGTGATGGGCCTTTTGATGATTCCTCTTGCTGTGCGAAGACTAACGACGCGCGTTAAGTTATCTTTTCCGGGGTGCAGTTCGGTGATGCGGGCGAGTGGCCAACGGATTGCTGGCTGCATTTCATCGATCAGGATAACCATTCTGCCGGGCTGAATCTCGTTGTTTCGGGCGGCATGTTTCGTGTCCTTTGTAAGCTCCTGAAGATATTCTGACCGCCAGTGAGACCAAAATTTTTGCACATGTTGCTGGAGCTTTTGGAGATGATTGAGTGTGTTCGTTGGTGTGTTTTGCAGATCTGGGTCGGGCAAAGCCTGAAGAGATGATCCTATAAGAAAGTGCGCCGGTGTCAAAGCAGCAAGATCATTGGGATCGTCAGACATTGGTAGTAATGGGCGCGAATTCATTGCCGCTTCGATTTGGTGCAGGACTGTGTAGTAGTCTTCGAATGTAAGTCGTGTACTACCCAACTGACGAAATAAATGCCGCTTGGCCGTCTTGACCGCCGCTTCCCAAAGGCCACCGAAGTGTGGTGCCTTGGGAGGAGTCAAATGCCACATAATTCCTTGTTCGGCGCAGGTGGAAGTGATTTTACCTTGCTCGACATCGCTTCTGAGCCTAGCAAAAAGTTCAGACAGTTCACGCTTTGCTCCCTCGAAATTTTTTCCGCTATCCGAATACAAGTGGGCTGGGGATCCCCGTCTTGAGATGAACCGACGTAAGGCTGCCAGGAATCCTTGGGTTGATAGGTCCCCGACTAGCTCTAGGTGGACGGCCTTTGTAACAAAGCATACGAAAACACACAGGTAGGCTTTTGCTGGGGCGGCACGTTTATGGATAGGCTTTATGTACAACGGGCCAGCATAATCCACGCCTGTATTGGAGAAAGGGCGGCTGGGAATGATCCTCGATGACGGTAACTGGCCGATTTGTTGCTGCGCTGGTACTGGATGTTGACGTGAACAACGAAAGCAATTCCTTACGATGCCTTTCACCAAGTGACGACCATTCAGGGGCCAATATTCTTCACGAATCGTTGATAGTAGGAGACGCCCACCGCCGTGGACAAGTTTGTGATGGTAGTGCTCACCGATCAGTCGTGTAAACGGGTGATTCTTTGGAAGGAGGGCAGGGTGTTTTGACTGGTATGGAAGCTGGGATAAATTAAGCCGGCCTCCAACTCGCAAGATTCTTTGTGGGTCCAAAAACGGAGACAGGCGACGAACAGGTGAGGTTTTGGCAACTGAATTTCCTCCTATAAGCGCTCTGATTTCTTCACGGAATGCGTCATGCTGTGCAAGGCTGACTAATAGGGTATTGGCATTGGTAAGCTCTTTTACGGTAAGTGACTGTTGACCGCATTTCTTA
Organism: Aedes japonicus; assembly: GCA_034211315.2. NCBI lineage: Eukaryota > Metazoa > Arthropoda > Insecta > Diptera > Culicidae > Aedes > Aedes japonicus. Next base: position 11,134 of record JASCZW010006164.1, on the reverse strand, counting down.
TCTGGGGTTGCAAGTGGCTGGGTTCTCGCTTTAGATCGGGTTTTTGCAGCGAAGCGCAGGCAGTATCCGATGATATGAAGCAAACGATTGTACGACGACCATCGGAGAAACCATGGGTTGATTCTGATCATTGTTTGGACGGATACAACGACGCTCTTAGTTTCAAGTACTTGATCTGATACGTCAGGTGGGTTCGAAATTGGCCAAAGATTTTGCGGATGCACCAACCAAGATGGACCATGTTTCCATACTTCATTCTTTATGAATTCCTCAATCGACATCCCGCGTGAGACGATGTCTGCAGGGTTCTCAGTGCCCGATATGTGGTTCCACCTGCTTCCATGAGTGTAGTGTTGTACCTCCGATACTCTGTTCGCTACAAATGTCTTCCATGAACTGGGAGGAGCGCGAAGCCAGTACAGGCAGACTGCAGAATCTGACCAGAAAAAGGATGCTGACACGTGGATGTTGATGGACTCTTTAACATGTTGATGTAAATGTGCAGCCAAGACGCAGGCACACAGCTCAAGGCGGGCTATGGTCAATTTTTTGAGTGGTGCCACCTTGCTTTTGGATGCGAGTAGACGTATTTTTACACCTTGCATGACATTTTCGCAGCGGACGTACGTGCAAGCTCCATAAGCACGCGTGGAAGCATCGGCGAAAGTATGCAGCTCCACTCGGGACTCCGGCAGGAATGCATAACGGTCAATTCGGTACGTTGCGATCTTCGGCAGATCACTCCGGAAGGCTTCCCATTTCATGCGAATGTGGTGCGGTACAGGTTGGTCCCAATCACAGGAGAGAGACCACAATTCTTGCATCAGAATCTTCGCAGTGACAATGACAGGTGCAATCAGGCCAAGTGGATCAAACAGCCTAGCGATGTCGGAGAGGATGGAACGTTTAGTTGGATGATCATCACGTTGTTCTATATGAGAATCAAAACGAAGTTGATCGACTTCTGGTTCCCAACATATTCCCAGCGCTTTAATGGATTCGTTTGGACAAAATTGCAGACTGGAATGCGTTCCAATCAGGCTTTCGTCAAGACCTTGAAGAACTTCGAGACGGTTTGAAGTCCACTTCCTTAAAACGAAGCCACCCTTTCCGAGTAACTCAGATAGCTCCTCCCGAAGTTGAATAGCTTGCTCCACGGAATTAGCTCCACCGATGAAGTCGTCAACGTAGAAATTCTTTCGTAAAGCAGGACCACCCAACGGATACGGGGCACCTTCGTCAGCTGCGAGTTGTTGGAGGGTTCTTGTAGCCAGAAAAGATGATGGTGCTAAGCCGTACGTCACTGTCAGAAGCTCATACGTTTGGATGGTTGTGTCCTTCGAAAATCGGAACAGAATTCGAAGCAGAGCTAAGTCTTCCTTGTGGTGTAGCACCTGCATGTACATCTTCTCAATGTCTGCGACGACGGCCACGGGGTAGGTTCGAAACCGAAGAATAATAGCGATGAGATCATCTTGGACTACTGGTCCCACACATAGTGCTTCGTTGAGGGAGAAGCCGGTGGAAGTACGAGCCGAACCGTCGAAAACCACCCTAACCTTGGTGGTCGTACTTCCCTCCTTTATCACTGGATGGTGGGGCAGATAGTAATTGTGGGAGTGATTTCCGTCGTCCTTCTCGACCAGTCGCATATGGCCAAGGGAGAGGTACTCCTTCATGAAGCTGTGGTATGCTTCCTTTAAGTTTTGATCCCGATCGAGTCGCCGCTCAATCTGATCGAAGCGTCGAAGAGCACTAGTCTTGCATTCCCCTAACAGAGCATCAAAATCCGCCTTCCGTGGTAGACGAACAATGTATCGACCTGTATTATCCCGAGATGTCGTAGATTGATAGAAATCCTCGCAGTGGCGCTCTTCAACAGAGTACTTGTTGTCTACAGTCAGTTCTTCTATCTTCCAGAATCGTTCCATGCTCTCTTCGAGGGTTAACATGGACACAGCTACAACGCTAGCAGTAGTGACTTGCTGCTGAACGGAGTGAGAGGTGCATGCTGATCCTGTAACGACCCATCCAAATACACTGTCCACCAGAATCGGAAGATTATCGGCCAACTGAAGACGAGCGGTGCTTAGAAAGAACGAATGAAAGTGTTTAGCGCCCAAAACCATGTCAATCTGCTGGCTTTTGTTGAACATAGGATCGGCCAGCACTAGATCTTGAGGTATTTCCCAGTTCTTGACGGGAATGTCTTGAGCCGGAAGGTCTGCGGTCACCGTATCCATCAGCAAGAATTTAATGCCACATTCAAAGTTGTCGTTTCTCGATTTTATCCGAGCGAAAATCGACTCACGCACCTTTTTGGACAGATTACCAGCCCCCTGAATTGTCACATTCACGGAACTTCTCTTCAGATGCAACCGGCGTGCCAAGCGATCGGTAATAAGATTCGGTTGAGAAGCGCTATCGAGCAGCGCACGAGCTAAGTGGTCCTGACCGTACGCATCAACTACTTTCACTAGCACTGTTAGCAGAAATATGTCTTCTCGAGGCAGTGGAGTCGATGTACTGAGAACTACCCTGTTGTCGGTAGCTGCAATGAGGGATTGGTGGACTGGTTCAGCAACGGAAGCAGCGCTAGATGAAACAGTTTGAGTCGGCATGCACGTACGAGTAGAAGATGAGTCGTTTGATGGCCTGGAACTGACGTCGGAATGCAGCATGGTGTGGTGACGCTTTTTGCAATGCTTACAGCTGTAGTTGGAGGAGCAATTACGAACAAAGTGATCACCTTTGAGGCAATTGTGGCACAAACGTTTATCGGAGACGAATCGTTGTCGTTCGGAGTGTGAAAGCTGATTGAATTTCGCACATTTGATGAGCGGATGCTCCTGGTTGCAAGCCACACATTTGCTACCAGAGCAGGACGTTGATGCACTAGCTGATACACGGAAATGAGGAGACCTTTTGAAGCCCTGAGTGTTCGTGTTCGTAGCAAACGCTGGCTGATGATGGTTAACCAAAATGGATTCCAGAACTCGCATTCGACGCTGGAGAAATTCAATCAAACAATCGTAATTTGGGTTGCTGTTTGTCGACGCGTGATCTTCCCAGGCCTTAAGCGTGTCGTCGGGAAGCTTTGTACACAAGAGATGTTCGAGCAGGCTGCTCCAAGAATCTGTCGGTTCTCCAAGCTGCCCTAGTGTCTTTGCGTGTCGTTGAAATTCATCCACCAGCGCGTGCAATGATGCAGCTGTTTCCTTTTTCGCCGATTGAATGTCGAAAAGTGCTTGAAGGTGTCGTTTTTTTAGAAGGTAGTCGTTTGCGTACCTGCCAACCAACGTTTGCCATGCCAGATCGTAATTCGCAGAACTGATCGCGATGGATTCTATCAGCTGCGCCGCTTCACCGTTCAGAGCTGCCCTCAGATAATGGAATTTCTGAATATCCGACACTTCCGAATTTGAATGGATTAGAGCGAGGAACGTATCGTGAAACCCTAGCCACTGCATGTAATCTCCGTTAAACTCCGGAAGCGAAATCGTAGGAAGCTTTAACCCAGAAAGAGCGGAAGAATGCGAAGATGATTCAGGGATTCGAGCTTGTTGATTAACAACAGGAAGTTTGGCGATTAAGTCGGCCTTTATTTGGAAGAGCCGTGGCTCAAAGTCAGCGCGCACATCAGCGTTTAACCGTATACCTTCCTCCGTGCCTTCGATGTCTTCAAGCTGCCACTGCACCTCCTCCAGCGTCTTCCACATGGTATCCAGATACTGAAGTCGAATGGGTACCTGACCCCGATCTCGGAGTTCGTCGTAGGTGGACAGGAACGCCTCTGCCCGACCCAATGCGGCTAGCATCGTTGTCCTCCGGGATAGCAGAATCCCTTTCTGCTGCTCTAGCGACATGTTGTGGAGCAAACAACGGCTTCGAAACTCGATGAATGGCGAATGTGGTCTGTCGAACAAAAAGACCACGGTAGACCCGGAGAGTATATCGTTAGGAACTTGGAATGGTACTCACCAGTTCCAAGGCAGGTCCAGTGCCTTGTATTTAATAAAAAAAACAGCAGCCTGGAACGCTTCAAAGCACCGTCCGTGCTTGCTAACGCCGTTGGTGTAGAAAATCCAAAACGTACCGCAAAGCTTGCAGTTGAATGGTGTAAGCTGCGATGATGGCCGGAAGATCTGGATGATCCTAGACGTGCGACTACGGCACAAAAGAACAATGCCGGTATGGCAACACAATTGGTGAATAGGGCCACCGCCAAGCTACAATGGCGAAATGGCGCAGCTATTGTACCCTTACAGTAGCGTTGAATTGCTGAATAGTTTTGAAAAGACACACAATTCCTTTGAATCCTGGTCACGGCACCAATTTATGATGGCGCTTCAACTTTAATTATTCCTACGTTGTGTTTTAAAGAAAGAACTGGACTTGGCACAACTGTCTGTTTCAAACGAGACTAACTAACTGACTTTATTTTGGGCTGATTATGTACATATAAATTATTCTGATGGCACGGTCGGGTATGCCGTCTCACCAGCCGAACGAACGCGGCTGCCAGAACGATGGAAAACCTCGTCTAACATGCGCCCGCCAGCACCAGCTATAGGCAGTGAGAAGGTAAATCTCACTCCGTGCTGCCAAAGCCATAGTTGCTACAACAAATTATTTTTATTTTTCATAATTCATCAAAAAAAAAATTACATAGCAAAATTGTTACAAGTTAACGCACTTTTCTTCATTTGAAAACGAAAACCGTTTCACGATAATGTAATTTTCATTTTGTGGCTTAAAGTAATGAAACGGTTGTGTCCCAGAGATTTGTTTTACAGGAGTATAACGGTTCTTTATTTTCTTTTCCATTGCATTGTAATCTTTTTCCGAGAAAAACAAGTAATATATTTTGGAATCTACTTACGAAACAGCCCAAGAGTAAAGTTCGTATGCAGTTGTAATATGATGGCCTTGTAAACTTGCTTTTGAAGCGTTTCGCTTTAGAACGCCTCTTAAAGCGTCACAAGGCCCTTTTCTATGGCAACTGGCAAACAAGTTCCTCTCTGCATTAAGACCAAAGTCCTTGTACACGTGGCACAAATTGGAAGCAGTCATCTTATTTCTGTATTGACTGCCTTCATTAGAAAAAAATGGATATTTTTCAGGTGAGGTAGCTGTTTTTTAATAAAACTCACACAATTTGTTACAAACAGCCGAACGGCAACATGGTTATGTTTAGTCAATTCTGCGATTGCTATGAAGCTTGTAAACTTTAAATTTTGTGCTTCATCCTTATAATATATGGCATAAGGATGGATTGTGCATTGAGCGTTTGCCCAATGAAAACCTTGTATAGCGTCCTGAATAACAAAAGAGTAATTTTCAGAGAAGTGAGCAATTACAATGCAGTCAGTTGCTTCCAAATTAATTTTAAGTTGTTTCAAGAAGTTACCCTGTTGCATTGCAATAAAATTATGCGGAGATAATTCGCTTAATTTTTCTAAAAATGTTTCCACAAACTCTTCTGCATCCATTCACATTGAATTTAGTTGACAACGATCTGTTTGCTTCTATTGTTTAAATTCTAAGGAATCGATGTTTTCAAGAAAATTCATCAGGTTATTCTCCAGTGTCTGCGTACCCGGGCAATGATCACAGGTTTTCAACCAACATTTCTCTGTATGATTTTCACAGAGTAATTTTAAAAACAAGTCAAGATATGTTTTAAAATGGTTAGGAATAAGTTTCGAAACCTTATGGGTTTTAAACATTAATTTAACATTCTGATGATAAATGCATACGCAGACAGTACGCGTTCCACTTGAACCAGCCAGAATGCAAGTTTTTGGGTGGCTGATGGAAAACATTAGAAATCCAATTTTAAAAGTAGGATATTGCTCTTTGAAAATTAAACACGGTTCAGAAGCGGTGACTTCTTGATTTTCACATTCTAGATTAACTGCACTTGGAGTTGCTGGCTCGTTTTCTTTCTTGATAAAGCGATAAAGTCTGCAATAGCAGGTATTACAAAAGTAGGAATAGCTTTTATCCAACTTTGTTCTCCTTTCCACTGCATAACCATATAGTTTAGGAGTAGGTTTCCTGTAACTATTAATCTAAACATGGCAATTTGAGCAGTCGTGCTTCATTGTATTAAACGTTTCTTTAGTAAGGTTTCAGTTCAGTTCACTCAATGTGGATTCATTCAAAATATGAGTTAAGTTTACTCAGTCGTGGTTTACGCTACAACTCAAATTCGGCATGAGTGCCCCTGCAATCCTTATGAGCACTCATGCTGAATTTGGACGCTAACGGACCATTGTGGCTCCAGTTATAGCGTAAACCATGGCTGAGTAAACCCTAGCAATGTTGGTCTCTGCTTTTAAACAATTTGAGGCTGATTTATAGTTCTTACATTTAATGGAATCAGAATTGAACCAGCCTCCCCTACTTATGATGGGTACATTACTTCACAAATAAAACTAGATTTGTAAACATGGTTATCATGAATTTATTAGGAATAAGTTTGATAACTTCAATGAAATGATTCCCGCAGTTATTTTGAAGTGATGGAAAATGATGCTCATTCCATGTGTGTATAGGCAAAAAACTTGAAATTTTCAAAAAATTTAACTCAAAAACGGCTCGATGAACATTTGAGATTTTTTGATATGTTATGTAAAAATGTTTGAATTTTTATAAAAAAATATAAAAATAAATAGTCGTTGTGGTCCAACATTTTGAAAATCATAAAAAACAAATATATTGACCATTTTAGCAAATTTGAGTACATTAATTATTTTAACCAATATTTTTAATAAAAACAAAAAGTAATAATCTTTCTATTTATAAAAAAACATTGCAAATCGATTCAGCGGTTCAGAAGTTATGATTTTTTTTAAATAAAAAATTTCGAAAAATGTCGATTTTTCTGGTAACCCTATATCGAACATGGTCACCCTAATAAAAAAATAAAAAAATACGGGTCTTATTATTTTCGATGAAGAACATACCAAGCGATTTTGAGCAAAATCGGACAACTTTTTTTTTCAACTCTATTCTTTTCCCGTGGAATCGCTGTATATATATATATATATATATATATATATATATATATATATATATATATATATATATATATATATATATATATATATATATATATATATAAATATTTATATATATATATATATATATATATATATATATATATATATATATATATATATATATATATATATATATATATATATATATATATATATATATATATATATATATGTATATATACAGCAATTCCATGAAAAAAGTTATACGATCTCTCAGAATTTTATAATATTCGGTAGGATTGTTCAACATCGAAAAATATTAGACCCGTATTTTTTATTTCGTTATTAGACTGGACCTTTCTGCGTTAGACTGGTCCAAAAAATCGTGATTTTCAAAATCTTCAATTTTCAAAAATTTATAACTCCTAAACCGTTTAACCGATTTTAGTCATTTTTGGCCATTGTATTGGTATTTTTTGAATTTCCAAGCAAAAATACGAAACCTTTGAATATATCAATTTTTGTATGAAAAAAATACAAAACAAATAGTTTTTCTTGAATTTGACTGCGAGGGGCCTCAACGACTCCTTGTTTTAGTATTTTTAAATGAAAGAACATTCAATTTTACATAACATATCAAAAAATTGGAGATGTTCTGCGTGTCGTTTTGGAGATACAATTTTTTAAATAATAAATCATTACTCTTCATTTTATACATCACCCGCCTGTAGAAACGATGAAGATGCATGGTAGATTACCATGCGTCTCCATCCAATCAAACCTATGACTAATGAAATCTATGAGTTACTTACAAACTTAGTATAACATTCGAATCAGTCTTTAAGGCTTTCCGTTAACCACACAGACCAATTGCTATTTTTTGACGATTACCTTTTCAAATAAATAAGGCTTTAAAATTTCAAATATTTTTGCTTAGTGTAAGTTCCAAGAAAAAAACACTTTAAAGCCGCGCGACATGATGAACATGTTAAAAAATAAGAAAAACACTTTTATACATTTATTTTTATTTATTAAGTTTTTTCATAACAATTTTATACATTTTTCTTCCGTTGAAAATGAATTTTGTTTCACAATAATATACTCTTCGTTTTGAGGCTTAAAACTATGGAATGACTGAGTCCCTGAAATTTGCTTCACACGTGTGTAACGATTTTTTAATTTTCTTTCCATTTTATTATAGTCGGATTCCGAAAAAAATTGATAGTGTATTTTCGAGTCTGGCTTAGAAATAGCCCATGAATAAAGTTCTTCGGCCGTTGTTATGTGATGATCTTGCAAACTGGCTTTCGCAGCATTTCGTTTCAATACGCCTCCCAAAGCATCACAAGGGCCCTTTCCATGACAAGTAGCGAAAAAATTCCACTCGGCATCATTCTTCTTTTAAATAATAATACCAATGCCCCTCTGTGTAACGAAAAGAATGTTAGGTAATCAAATTGTCAATATCTACCTAAAGTCTCATTAGTCTTAGTTGCTATAATATTATATAATTATGTCAAGTAAATATTATTTATTATATAATATTTACTTGACATTCTGTGACCTACTCATAGATTTCATTAGTCATAGGTTTGATTGGATGGAGACGCATGGTAATCTACCATGCATCTTCATCGTTTCTACAGGCGGGTGATGTATAAAATGAAGAGTAATGATTTATTATTTAAAAAATTGTATCTCCAAAACGACACGCAGAAAATCTCCAATTTTTTGATATGTTATGTAAAATTGAATGTTCTTTCATTTAAAAATACTAAAACAAGGAGTCGTTGAGGCCCCTCGCAGTCAAATTCAAGAAAAACTATTTGTTTTGTATTTTTTTCATACAAAAATTGATATATTCAAAGGTTTCGTATTTTTGCTTGGAAATTCAAAATAATACCAATACAATGGCCAAAAATGACTAAAATCGGTTAAACGGTTTAGGAGTTATAAATTTTTGAAAATTGAAGATTTTGAAAAATCACGATTTTTTGGACCAGTCTAACGCAGAAAGGTCCAGTGTAATAACGAAATAAAAAATACGGGTCTAATATTTTTCGATGTTGAACAATCCTACCGAATATTATAAAATTCTGAGAGATCGTATAACTTTTTTCATCGAATTGCTGTATATATATGTATATCTGTATATATATATATACATATATATATATATATATATATATATATATATATATATATATATATATATATATATATATATATATATATATATATATATATATATATATATATATATATATATATATATATGATATATAAACATAAGTTATGTACTCATTTGGTTATGTTTGGTTTTTATAAAATACTCGACTGCGCCACTTGAATCACTGATCAAGAATGAATTAATTCTATTCGCTTTTCTTACAACGAACCTATCGACTATTCTAAACTGCTTATGCTACAAAACCTAACCATGGGAATGGAATTAACAGCACAGCAAAACCTCGTTATGATTCTTCCGTTCTCGCGTCGCCTGATCTGAATGGTGTCTCCTGTAGCAAATGTTTGTTGATAAAATTGTCACGGTCGCTGTGGCGTTCCCACGAACTTTAATGGATGGATGTTTGCAACTGTTGTTGATGCTGATAAAGGTTTGGTTATAACTCCTCCCCTCGATAAGCTCGAGACGACCCGGTTCGACAAAATTTCTGGTTTAGTTTTTGGCAACTTTGTCTTCAGGTTTTCTTCGGTTTCTGATAAATCACTTACAAAAGATTGTGGTGATTGCATTTTTCCGAAAATCTTGATGCTCACACCCTTGAATCTTGTCAAGTAGAGCACGGTTAGTATTATTATTCCCAAAATACTGAATATCGACAAGCTTATTGATGAATAATGGTGAATTTTATGTTTTGTGACTAAGGAATCCAGATGATTTCTGTTTAATATCTGCAGATCTTGGATTGTTTGTTGCTCTTCAGAGTTCTGTACTGCTATTTTCAAGCCGTCGAAAGGGAGCATTACTGGTAGATTGTTTTTGATTATTATTGTTTTTTTTATATGTTGTGTTGTTAACTTCGATACTGCAATTATAGTATTCAATTAGGAAAAATCCAGATAAATTTCTATCAGTTATTCCGCAGTTAGTCTTTACCTCCAGTAAAAATTTTGACTTTATAATCAGATTAATTGTTTGACTTCATTTGGATTGTTATATTCTTTGAATGTACAGTTGCCGGTAAAGCCTCGTAACAGTTTGGAATAGCAGTTATCTTTGCTATAATCTATTAAATTATGTTCGCTACATATGTTGTTTCCTTCTATTCGTTGACATTCGCTGATGATGAAGTACGTCCCTATCTTGCTGGTCATAGCCTTATTTGCTGGTAAGTTCAATATTCTTTTCCCAATTGGTAAAGGTTCTAAAACTAAATTTATGAATGTTTCATTTTGAAAAAAAGGAATTTTAACAATAAATATCAATTTAGTTAATTTAAAGAATGCTGAGATTTCTAAAAACTCGTAAACCTGCTCTACGTTGTGGATTTCTATACCACTTTCTTCTAATTTCTCTATTGCAAATGATAGTTTATCCGGATTTAGGATGTGCTTCGAAACAATATTCAATTTTGCTAAATGTATTGATTCTGAAATATCCTTAAAGTGAGATATTAGGTTATCTAGGAGGATGTTTACATTGATTATCTCTTTAATTGTTTGTATCTGTTTCCCTAAGTTACTTTCTGTGCGAGCTGTGTTCAAATTTCGTATGATAAGAGATTGTTGATTATTGATTTGCATTCTATTGATTCTATCTTGCATCTGAAAATTAATTTTTATTTGCTCGTTATTTTCTCTAAAAAGTTGGTTGTTTTTATCTTTCAAATCCTCCAAATCTTGTGTAATCTGAATGTAATCATTGTTGTCCATGTTTCCTGTTATGAGTTTTATTCCTTCTCCCACAAAGTTTAATAATCCTCGTTTTGGTCGTGTTTTAATATGTAATCCAAGATAGAGATTATTTAGATTATTAAATTTTGTATGCAAGAATTTCAGCAAGCTCAGAATGGTTACCAAAATTTCTGTATTCCAGTTGGCCTTCGTAAAGCACCAAAAGATTTCATCAAAGTGGGTTGCGAGAGTCTAAATCAATAACATGA